>PVIH01004868.1:28797-69449 GCA_004025045.1 Sigmodon hispidus
TGTTGTTATGTCCCCCTTTTCATTTCTGATTTTGTTGATTTGGACACTCTCTCTCTGTTTTTTGATTAGTTTGGCTAAGGGCTTATCTATCTTGTTAACTTTCTCAAAGAACCAACTCTTAGATTCGTTGATTCTTTGTATTGTTCTTTTTGTTTCAATTGTATTGATTTCAGCTCTAAGTTTGATTATTTCCTGCCATTTACTCCTTCTAGGTGAGTTCGCTTTTAATTGTTTTAAGGCTTTCAGCTGCCCTGTTAGGTCTCTAGTGTGGGATTTCTCAAGGTTTTTCATATAGGCCTCTAGCGCTATGAATTTTCCTCTTAAGACTGCTTTCATTGTGTCCCACAAGTTTGGATACTTTGTAGATTCATTTTCATTGAATTCTAGGAAGACTTTGATTTCTTTCTTAATTTTTTCCTTGACCCAAAGATGGTTCAGCTGATTGATGTTAAGTTTCCATGAGTTGGTAGGCTTTCTTTGGGTTTTGATGTTGTTGACCTCTAACTTTAGGCCCTGATGGTCCGATATGTTACAAGGGATTATTTCCACTTTTTTGTATCTGCTGATATTTGCTTTATGACCAATTATGTGGTCAATTTTGGAGAAAGTTCCATAAGGAGCTGAGAAATATGTATATTCCTTTGCCTTTGGGTGAAAGGTTCTGTAGATATCTATGAATTCCATTTGCATCATAACCTCATTTAGACTCCTTATTTCTCTGTTGAGGCTCTTTCTGGTTGATCTATCCAGGGTTGAGAGTGGGGTATTGAAGTCTCCCACTATTAGGATGTAAGAATTGATGTGGGATTTGAGCTTTAGCAGTGTTTCTTTTACATATGTAGTTGCCCCTATATTAGTGGCATAAATATTTAAGATTGAAATTTCCTCTTGACCAATTTTTCCTGTGATGAATAAGTAGTGACCCTCTTGGTCCCTTTTTATTGCTTTTAGCTTAAAGTCTACTTTGTTAGATATTAGGATTGCAACCACTGCTTGTTTCTTAGGACCATTTGACTGGAAAATCTTTTCCCAACCCTTTATTCTAAGCCTGTGTCTGTCTTTGAAGTTGAGGTGTGTTTCTTGTAGGCAACAGAAGGATGGCTTCTGTTGTTGTATCCATCTTGTTAATGTGTGACGTTTTATAGGAGAGTTGAGTCCATTGATATTAAGGGAAATTAGTGACCATTGATTCATATTTCCTGCCATTTTTGGTGGTAACTTGTTTGTCTTTCCTTTCTCTAGAGTATTCTACTGTGGACTTATTGATTGTTTGTGATTTTGTGGGTGTATCTGGGGTCCTTAGGTTGTAGTTTTCCCTCTAATACTCTCTGTAGTGCTGGATTGGTAGATAGATATTCTTTCAGTCTGACTTTGTCCTGAAATACCTTGTTTACTCCATCTATGGTGATTGATAATTTTGCAGGGTATAGTATTCTAGTTTGGCATCCATGTTGTTTTAGCGTCTGTATAACTTCTGACCAAGCCCTTCTAGCTTTCATCGTTTCCATTGAATAGTCAGGTGTTATTCTGATGGGTCTGCCTTCATAAGTGAGTTGGCCCTTTTCTTTTTCAGCTCTTAAAATTTTTTCTTTGTTCTGTATGTTTTGTGTCTTGATTATAATGTGGCAGGCTGACTTTTTTGGGATCATATCTATTTGGTGTTCTGTAAGCTTCTTGTATCTTTATAGGCATTTCTTTCTTCAGGTTAGGAAAGTTTTCTTCTATGATTTTATTGAAAACATTATCTGTGCCTTTGAGCTGGTATTCTTCTCCTTCTTCTATTCCTAGTATTCTCAAATTAGGTCTTTTCATGGTGTCCCAGATTTCCTGAATATTTTGAGTTATGGCTTTTTTAGTTTTACTATTTTCTTTGACTGATATATCTATTTGAGCTACTGAGTCTTCCACTTCAGAGATTCTATCTTCCATCTCTTGAACTCTGTTTGTTATGCTTGTATCTGTAGTTACAGCTTTTTTCTTCAGGTTTTCTATTTCCATTTTTGCCTCATTTTGCGCCTTTTTTATTGCTTCTATTTCAGCTTTTATTTCAGCTTTTAGTTCCTGGCATGTTTCTTTCATAGATTTGTTCATCTCTTCCAATTTTTTGTTTGTATTTTCTTCTATTTCTTTAAGGCTTTTTTTCATATCTTTCTTGAGAGCTTCGATGATCATCAAAAAGGAATTTTTGGTGTTGCTTCCTTCTGTTTCCTCTTCATTGCTCAGTTCAGGTCTTGTATTTGTAAGATCGCCACTCTCTTCTGGAGTTACCATGATGTCCTTTGTAGTATTATATAATTTTTGCAACTTCTATAATCTTTATAAAGGTGTTTTTGTGCTGCTTTTCTTCTGTTTCCTCTTCATTGTTCTGTTCAGGTCTTGTAGTTGTAGAACCATCAGTTTCTTCTGGTGTTGCCTTGTTGTTCTTTATATTGTTATATGTACTCTTGCAATGGCATCTGCCCATGGCTTCAGTGACTCACACTTAGTCAGCTCCTAGTCAGTCTAGTCATTTGTGGCCAGAAGGTTTGTGTGTCTCCTGTCTGTGAGCAAGGTGTCTGCATGATCTCTGACTCTGCTCTGGACACGTTTCTTCATTTCCAAAGCACCTGATTGTTTATGATGATGCAGCTTGCCCTGGAAGAAGAGCCTGGTCATGGGTGGTCCTTCCTGTTAGGGGTTGCTAGGAGAGTCCCCTCCTAGCTAAAGTCTTGGGTCTATCTGCTATTAAGAGTCTGAGATCAAAACCTTGGCTATGTCCCTGGTTCTAGAAAGGAATTTTCTAAATGGATGGCCCAGGATTTGGAATCTTTTTACCTCTGATTTTACTCTGGACATAGGTCTGAGTTTCAAAGACATCAATCTGTCTCTGGTGTAAATTATTTAATTCATTACTAGTGCAGATAAATTCTAGATGCTGTCTGTGTATTCCAACACATTTTTAGAAATTAAGTTTGTGATGTTTATTTGTCAGGGTAATTTTCCCACCTTGCTGAGGTCCTGTATTAATTAGAACACACTAATATACATTGATGAGCAGTCATAGTCATTTGATGGAAGACTTTTAATTATACAATGTGATTTGTACTTTAGGAAATCATAGAATCTGACAGAATGATGTACACATTTGTAAACAGGTAAAGCTGCTATTAGATGAACTGAATAATGTTCATGTCTGTATTTGCTTTGCTTTTAATAGGGAGAGGAGGCTCTTTTCAGAAAAACAAATATACTTTCCTTCATGATAGCTTGAGAATGTTATATATGTATATATATATATGTATATATGTGTATAAATTCTGAGTACTGTGTGAGATATTTCTTCATAATCCAAATTCAACATTAATGAATATAAGAGGATCCAATTTCCAAAACCTAAATAAGCGCACATATATACCTGTTTAAAGTATTTCCAGAGCTGTGGTTTACCATCTGAACACTGTATGGCAGCAAGCCTGTGGACCTAGACATGATCTGACTATCCACTGAAAAAGATGGTGGGAAATATTGTAAGAGACAATCAAGGGGAAATCACTCTTTTCACAAGAAAGAAGAAAAGAAGCCTAGGGAGATGACTTGCTTTGCAATAAGAACTTTAGGTCAAGTTCCAAACCCCATTTATGAAGACATCTGAAATGTCAGCGTTAGGGAGGCAGAGGTGTATGGAATCATGGGTCACACTGGCCAGTTGTATTTGCCTAAGAAATAAAAAAAAATTAAGAGAATATGTCTCAAAAAACAAGGTAGATTCTACCTAAAGGAAAACACCCTGTTCTGGCCTACACATGAATACAGGTACATAGGTTTATACCTATTGCCCCATTCCTACATCAACATACAAAACAAATAGGATAATAATATAAAAGAATGAAAACTTTATAATACAGTTTATTCTTTTGGTCTTACAAGTTCCCTGCAAACACATTAAATCAGAGGTTGTAATAAATGGTTAGATATAGTGTTTTAATGTATGTAGTAGGAGTCTGAGACCTTGAGTTAACATGAAAAGATATTTTCATGTGCCCAAAGGAGACTGTGTTTTAATGGTAATATTCATCTATTTTATGATGAAAAAAATAAGATGAATGCAAACAGAAAGAAATTCATTGCTATGAGATTATGTTCTGGTTCATTGGAAACATTTGTCCTCCTACTGTTTTAATAAAATGCTGATTGGCCGGAAAGCAGATAAGAAGTGTGGGTGAAGCTACCAGACTAAGAAAACTCTGGGAAGAGGTAGAGCAGAACAGAAATGCCAGCAGATGCAGAAGAAAGAAGACCAAGGTGCTGCTCTGAGAAAAGATAGTAAGTCACTTGGCTAATTATGTGTTAGTTTAAGAGTTAAGAGTTAGCAAGTTATATGCCTGAGCCATAGGCCAATCAGCATAAAACTAATGTAAGCTTCTTTGTGTTTCTTTGGGACTTTGGGATGCTGGTCAAGATCTTGAGGCTAGTCCAGGCCAGAAAATTCATAGTACATTTAAATTTTATATTTTGTACAGTTATATTTTTATGAAACTGATAAGAGTCTACAGTTTTAGATAAAGATAGTTTAGAAATTAGACTATGATGAATTAATACAAGCTAGCTTTATATTCCTCTCTCGCTTGCTCTATGTGTGTGTGTATCTGTGCCTGTGTATGCACACAAGTTATAGAGGTCAGAGGACTGTTGTTTATATTTTGTTTATCAAAACAAATAGAGATTGCATGAAGATCAGAGGACAGAGGTAGTCCCAGAGTTAGCCATAGAGGTCAGGCAGTGGTGACACATGCTTTTAGTCTTAGCACTTGGGATCTTGCACTTTCAATCTCAGTAATGAGAAAGCTCACATGGTTTTAATTCTAGCACTAGGAAGATTGAGACATGAAGTAATATGGATGAGTGGAGCAAAGAATATAAGGAAGGAAGAGACATTTGGAATTTGGCTCTTTTCCCTGTGCATACTTTCCTATTTGGCTGAGGACTGGCCATTAGTGGAGAGAGGATCTACACCTTCAGCTTGAAAATTCAGAAGTGCTAAGAAGTTTCTCTAGTGGCTTGTTCTGACTCTCTAATCTTTCAGCTTTTACCCCAATATCTGGCTCTGGGTTTCTACTATAAGACCAATTAAGATTGAAGCAACAGAGGACAAATTGAAGAAGTTGTTTCTGATTTTCATCTATGTAGATCCTGGGAATCAAACTCATTTGTTACCTACTAAGCCACTAGCCCTAATATCTGATCATTTCTAATAAAGAATTTAAATTTAGAATATATGACATACATCAAAAACTTTCATGGTTGGTCAAATTGATGTTTACTTTTACATTAGTGATATGCTATTTTTCAATTATTTTTAGAACTCTATGCATAAATCTGTAATATGAAGTTTCTGGCCTGGACTTTTCAGCCCAGTCCAGAGGTTCAGACCTGCTCTCAGTCCTGCTGCCACTTAATGCCAAATAGTCACACAAAGGTTTATATTAGTTGCATGCTGACTGACCTATGGCTCAGACATATTGCTAGCTAGCACTTTCATCTTAACTCAATCTATTTCCACTAATCTGTTTATCCATGTGACTTAATACTTTTTCTCATAGCAGCATGGTTGTCTTCTTTCCTCTGCTTCTGCTGACAACTCTGTTGTTGTTTCTGCTCTGCTTTTTCTGTTCCCAGAGTTTTCTTAGTCTGGTAGCCCCACAAACACTTGTTGTCTGCCTTCTGGCCAATTAGCATTTTATTAAACCAGTAAGAAAGACAAATATTAACAACGTACCAAAATGTATTTCCACAGCACAAATCTCTAAAGGTGACATCATATCTTGCTGAATGTGCATGTGTGATTAGGTGTCAGCTCAGCAAATTCACACAAGATTTCAAATTCTTTTTTTGTTTTTTGTTTTTGTTTTTTTCAGTCTTCTATCAGCCTTGGAGCTTTGCAATAGTCTATATAAACACAGGAGTTTGGGGGATTTTGACTTCTTATGCATAGCTCCTGATTTGGCAGTAACCTCCTCTTAGTATATACACACCCTGAACTCAAGAAAAGACTGTAATATTATAAAGAAACATATGTCTTTCTGGTATTTATAGACTCTTTGTTCATATCAGAGTTCTTTCAGGAGAAAAGTACTCTGAAATATTGTTGTATTCACAAACTCTCCAGTATATCTAATAGCAACCCTCTAAAAACTTCAGCTAATCATTTTGACAAGAGGAACAAATAGAAACTAGAGTTCTGCTGGGATTTTCACTCATTATGGATAAAGGAGAAATTATTCATAATTTAGGGATTATTAAACTCCACAAGTAGATGTATTTTTTCTGTAACTGTTTGGTTGAACATAGAACTGCTTTAATATTTGTCATTAGAAAATCTCTCTTTAACACACTAAAATTGCTATAATTGAAATAATGCTTCTATAATTTACTCTCTCTCTCCGTCTCCTTCCCTATCACTCTCCCTCTCTCCTTCCCTCTCACCTCCCCTCTCTTTCTCTCTCTGTGTTGTGTGTGTGTGTGTTACATTGCCAGATAAGAAATTCTGGACTTTATATGCATATGATAAGTTGATAATCTATCAATGTGCTATACATAAGCTGAGTTTAAGTTTTATACCCACCCCTTCCATAACTGAGACACCAATAGTATATCAAAAACATCTTATTTATTGACCTTATTAAATTAAATATATTCATGCATAGTGACATCCTAGGACTTTGAATACATCAGTAAACTGAAGGCTCAGGTTTTGATGTAAACATTTGTTAATGTGTTGAATGATTATCACTTAAGATATCCTCTGCCATTGACTGCAGCAATTACTTAAGGATGGAAATAATTTTTCATGTTTTTAAAAAGAAATAAAGACCTTGATGCAGCAAACAAACTTTGGATAGAGTAAAGACCTCTTTTTACTTTAGAAATTGAAGAAAGAGATACTTTAAACTCCAGAGATATTTTCAATTACAGTTAAAAAAGTAGTAATTTATAATTTATCTTAGTTTTGAAGTAATTTAATCTGAAAATATATTAGCATACTAGATTTAATTTTTTTAAGGAAGGAAAAACTAATTATCACATACTATTATACTTAAAGTGGATTTACTTAAACTTTTAGCAGCAGAGAGTAAGGTGTTTGTCAAAACGGGTATGAAAAAATGTGGTTAGAGGGACACGTAAACTGGAAAGAGATAAATTCAAGAAATCTTTTGTCAAACATGGTTACTGGAATCAATAAAATATATGTGTGTTAAAGTCACCAAGAGAGTAGATATGAAATATTATAACCAGCAAAATATTTATGCAAATTAACGTAACCATTGACTAGCACTTTACATTTTATATATGTATATAATTTATTTTTTAAATGAAAGTTAGAGTAGCTAGCAAAACCAAAGGAAACAAATTTAATGAATGCTAGTTTGTAAAAGATGTTGTGCTATAATTGCATTATTTTTATCAGTACTGCTACATATATTTAAATATTTACAACTTTATTTATAGTATTTCCAGTGAGAAAGCAGATCTACATACTAATAATAGTCATCATTTTCAAGTGAAACTGCAAACTGTGTTGCTTGACCAGAATTATAGATCTTGAAATGTTTAAGTTGAATGATATAACATAACGATTTTTATTGCACATCAAATATGGTATCACAATTGTGACTCAGTATTAAATATGGTGCTTCCTCTCTCTGATAGTTCAGCCTTCCTGATATTTGGTTATGAATCTTATTCAATACAAACCAAATTTGTGCAACTACACATGTGTTAGTCTTCAAGAAGAAAATAAAATACACAGATGCTGTGATTTGTATGTGAATGTTCACTTATGCATTCAGGGCTCGATCTTCAATCTGGATTCTTTGGGAAGTAGTAAAGTCTTTAGGAGATAAGTCCCAGTGGGAGGTCCTTAAGCCATTGATGGTATGTATACCTAAAATACTATGGCTTGGCTTGGCACAAACCTGTAATTCAGAGTTCTCAAGAAAGGAATGTAGAGGGTCCCAGGTTTGAGGGCCATGTACAATACACAGTGAGCTGTTTCAAAAGATTTACAGGAAATCATTTCTTGCTCATTCTTTCTATTTCTCCTGCCCATCCTTTCTACTTGTTTCCTGAAATATAGCTTATCACTTACATATGCACTCTTGCTGTGATGTTCTGACTTTTTCAGAGATCAAAAATATTAGGGTACCATCTTGGACTAAAAGTTTCATAGGTATTTTAGTTAGGGTTTCTGTTGCTGTGAAGAGACACCATGACTATGCTAACACATATAAAGGAAAACATTTAATTGGGGCTGACTTACAGTTTCAAAAGTTTAGTACATTATTGTTAAGACAAAAATTATAACAGCATGCAGGCAAACAGTGTTCAGGAAAAGAAGCTGAGAGTTCTAGATCTTGATCCACAGCAACAAAAGGGGACTATGCAATACGGAGAATAGCTTGAGCATATGAGACGTCAAAGACTGCCCCAACAGTGTCACACTTTCAGCATACAACAGGTCCATGCCTACTCCAACAAGGCTATTTTTCCTAATAGTGCCACTCCCTATAAGCCTATGGTGGCAAACTTCATTCAAACTACTAGAACAGGCATTATGTAAAACAACTTTATTTATTTCTAAAGTAGCCAGTGTGGGTTATTTAGTTATAATGACTAAAGATGATTAATGAATACAGGTTGAGACCTTCTTTAATTGAGAGTGCTGTGATGATTTGAAATGAACCCAATAGGCTTTAGTATTAGAACACTTAGTTTCCAGTTGATGGGACTCCTTGTAAAAGTGGTCCAGCCTTGCAGAAGGAGATATAGACTGGAGAAAATGGTTAGCTTTCAAAGCTTTGCTGAACTTTCAGTTCACTCTGTACTTGACTGGACTTAAAGATGTGGTCTCTCAGCTTCCTGCTATAAGACATGCCCCACTTAAAATTTATGCTTTTCTTGTGGAAATATAAACAAAAGTATATTCTTTCATCTGTCACTTTGGGTGATGATGTTTTATCGCAGCAATGAAAAATTAAATAGTACAACTGGAAAATAGCTAAATAAACTTAATATTAACCTAAGTCCCACTGCTACCCCAAATTATCCAAGCTTCCAATAACAGCTAGGCTGTTCTGGAATCTTCATACTACTAAAACTATGTTGCAAACATTTATCACATTGTCACACATTTTTATTTTTAGTTTAGTGTATATATCTTTATCTGAATGTGAGTATTTGTACATGAATACAGTTGCCTACAGAAGAAGGTGATGGATCACCTGGTGCTGTGCCTGAGGCTGAGACTCTAGACATGAGTTCAATGAACCAAAATCTGACCTTGCAAGAACAGTATGTGGTCTTCACCACTGAACTCTCTTTTCAGCTCATATCATCTTTTTTTTTATTTTGCATTTTGTCATTGTATTTAATATTCCTTATTATTTTCACCAAATTATATTATGTTCTTAACAATTCATATTGGTTTTTGTAGTTTTTAAAAAATTTTTGAATAAAGTTTCACTTTTTATCCACGTATCCCCTTGTTGAAATTCCTTTCCCCTCCTGCTCCTCCCAGTCACTCTCTTTTCTCCCCATCTTTTTTATATAAAGACATTTATATACATTTCAAAAGAAAAGTGACCCTTCAGCTTAGAATAGAAGGACACCCAATGTGTTGATTTTAAGAAAATATTGGCTCACTGTTGCGAACACCAGTGTTTTACAGATTTTATGCTTCATTTAAAATGAAAACTCTGTGTTGATATTTTTAATTAATAAGTATCTAACTTAGAGTAATTGCTATGTAAAAGTCCTAGCAGCACATTTCTCTGTTAGTATTTTATCATATACTTTATTCAACAAGTACAGAGAAATATAACTTTTATAAGGTCTAAAGTTTTATGTTGCTGTTACAGTTTAATGTGGACATAAGAAATGAGGTACAGAGGAGCTTGAAATATACAGTTTTGCTAAAGTTCACTTGGAAAGTGCCAGTAAAAGAAACCCTTAAGGAAATAGAAGAATAAGTAATGGAGTCAAGAACATTGACTAGATACTTTTAGTGTTCCTCTCAGTTACAGCACTATGAGAAATAAGAGCTATCTCATCAATGTGTGTCATTTATTGCTTATTGGATATTTTCTAACTGCCTCTTCTGTGGAACATGGGAAGCATTTAAAATGAGCCATATATACTTAGGCTTGTTAAAAAAAAACTTTAATCTTTTTTGAATGAGAAAGACAATGAAACAATAAATTCAAACCCAGCATAGGATTTCTGCATAAAAATGTGAGCTAATACTGGCACGAGGTTAAGAGTTCTCGAAGAAAGAAGTTAGCGATGAAGAGAAAAGTAGACAAATAGAATTCACAGTAGAGTTTGCATTTATTTACATTTTAAAGAAAAACTATCCAGAATCTATTCTTGAAAAGTAGAATGTCTTATACTGTTGAGAAAATGTATGCAAAGAAATTAAGACTGGTCATTTTTTAATATGTGAGTTAATTGTAAAGAAATTGAGGGTAGAATTCTGGTTACCAATCATTGGATAGATTATAATTAGGAAGAGACACAAAGAAAGGTGATCAAATGGTACTAATATTGGCTTAGGAGTGATACATAAGGTCTGTTGCTCAAATAATGATAATATTTTCATTAAAGTATCAAATAGTAGTCAATAAATATTTACAGTTTTATATATCAACTGAAATTACCTAACAAAACTCTCTTTTTTTCTTCTTTTCTTATTATGAAAAAAAGTCATATTTTTTTATCCATGTATCCCCTTGTTCAGGGTCCCTTCCCCCTTCTGCCCCTCCCAGTCACTCACTCTCTTTTTTAAATGTCTTACATCAATAGATAAATTATTCCTGTTATTGGTGATTCTAAGGTATCAACTGACTATAAATATGTTAGAATTTTATTATATTGCCACAATCTACTTTTGTATCTTTGTTATCATGGGACCATATACTTTTGAGAGAACATACATCTCTGACTGTGTGTATTTTCATTGCTTCCTAGGGAATGTAGTTGTTAGGAATAATCTTGATTACAAAATTAATGAGATTTAAAGTCACCATGAAAATAAGCCGCAGAGCGTAACTGTGAGGGAGTTTCTACATAATAATCATTTAGATGAGAAAATCCACCCTGAATGTGAGTTGTATGATTCCATGACACTCATGGGTTCTACACTGAATAAAGAGACCTGAGCTTGCTCTCTGCTGTCTTACTGAGGATACACCATAATTAGCTGCCTCATGTTTCTGCTACCATGACTTTCTTTCTGTGGTGGACCATACCTTCAAAACAAGCCCCTTCCAATTAATTTATTTTTACTATTTATGATTTTTTATTTCAAAATTTCATGAATACATATAGTGGATTTTGATAAAACCACACCTTTTTTTCTCCCTGATGGTTTCTCATATTCTATCTGCTCATTACCTTTTCCTCTTAAGTGCATGTGTTTCTTATTTTTAAAGTCTTCTGAGTCCACTTAGTGCTGCCAGTATGTTTGTGGGTCTAGGATTATCTACTGGACCTTGGATAGTCTCTCAAAGAAAACATCACCCAAAGAAAGCTGAATACTCCCATTTCTCCATGCAGCAATTGTCAAACTATCTTCAGAGAAAAGTGGAAATTCATGATCCCCTTTTCTCTCATTTAAGAGACTACGATCTTGTAAAGGTCTGGTGTATGTAGTCACAGCTGCTAAGAGTTTATATGTGTGATAATTTACTGAAGTGTCTAGTAAATACTGTTGCACTGAAGATGTTAAATGACTCTGGTTCTTTCAAACTTTCTACCACATTTTCTGTGATAATCTCTGAGCCATGAGTTTAGAAATGTGATACAGAGGACCCATTTAGAGCTATGCCTTCCATAGTCTCTTACTCTCTGCATACTAACCAACATTTCTCTGCACTAACTTCAATATACTGCCAAAAAAAGGTCCCCTGATAAGGGTTGGTGCAGTGCTTCCCCTTCAGGCTCTACAGCAGGCAGGGAAAAATAATCCACAAAGAGAAGGAACAAAACTAGACTCAGCCCATTTTTATGGCAACTGGTGCTGGACCAAGATTTCTGGTCTTTCCTAGATCATTTTATACTAGTTATGTTGAAGCATAGCACAATTTTGGGAAAAATATTCAGATAACAATTAACTCAGGCCCAAATGCACAACAATGTAAGGCATATTTACATTGAGATTTGTTACAAAGTACATCTTGCTTCTTTCATAAGAATGAGTAATGATGACTCAGAGATAGCGTCTAAAATTTAGGGTCTTGGGAGCTTGACTGAGGTAAAGATAACACCTATAGGTGTCAGAATTACTCTGGCCCTAAGATAATATAAAAGTCACTTAGTCTGTTGTAAAGCACAAGTGATATCACTCATAAGAGTGGGTTTATGGTCTAAAAGCAATGCTCAAGATTTAGGGAAAAATGCTTTAGATAAATAAAAACATAAATTCTGAGAGATACAAACAGAGCCTGTCTCATCAGACAGAAAAGGATCACCAGGCTGTAAAACTACATTATTCCTGGCCTTCCAAGAAGAGCAGCTATGCATCTCATTTTATCAAAGAAGGGGTAAGCTGTGTGTTTAGCTTTCCTGGTATTTTCAGTGATTATCTGTGTGTACAAGGTCTTTTTGCCCTCTACAGGTGGAGAAAAGTACTTATCTATGTGTACAAAGATAAGAATGTAGGGTCAAGTTTATTACTACATCAATTTAACAACATAATAGTATTACATTCTTCCCTAGGACCTAGGACCTGCCAGCTGGGTTTTTGGCTCAGTTAACAGTACCAGTATTGTGATCTATCTTGTAGAGAAGGCTCCAAATCAAATTAGAAAATTGTAGTTTCCCCTTTTAATATTCATGCTGCTATCTCAGTGGATACATCTTGCCCATCAATTCACTATTGGATCTCTCAGGGTTCACAGCTATGTAAGACTGTAAATAGCATCTTCTAGCACTGTGATGGCTAGCTCTTGGGGATGAAGCTTTAATATTAGGTCCAGTTTGATTTCTCAATGCCCTGAATTTGTTTCTTGTTCAAGTTTTCTTTCTGATGATATAATATATATCATGAGGAAAAACAAATTGGGGAGTAGAGGGTCTATTTTAACATATAGGCTATTACTAACTAGCCATAAAGGGACTCCAAGACAAGCAAGCTTAAGGCAAGAGTTTAAAGCAGAAATTGGAGAAATCATGCTTATTGGCTTGTTTCCTATGTCTTCCTCACATTTTTTTCTTATACACTCCAGGACCACCTGCCTATGGATGGCTTCCTCACAGTGAGCTCTCATAGCAATTAGTAAGAAAATGTCTCACAGAAGAGCCCACAGTCAGAAGGAAATAATTCTTTAATTGACATTTCCTCTTCTCAGGTATGTTAAGGTTTGTGTCAAGATGACAGAAACTATAGAGCATACTTTTTATCAGATATGCTTATCAAAACAATGAATTATATTTATAGTTTTGTGACAGACACAGATTGTTAGTTGACACCATCAGTTCTCAATATCTTTCATATCCTCATTCAAACAGTGACTGAAGACAACCTGTGCTGTCATTCACAGGGAGATCTTATGTTATTTTATATATATATATATATATATATATGTGTGTGTGTGTGTGTATATATTCATATTATATATGAATGCAAAGGAGAAAATGTGTAAAAGCCTAATAAACTACAGTATACAGAAGAGAGTGCCAGATCTCATTATAGATGGTTTTGAGTCACCATGTGGTTGCTGGGAATTGAACTCAGGACCTCTGGATGAACAGTCAGTGCTCTTAACCTCTGAGCCATCTCTCCAGCCCCCCTGATAAACTACAATAGAGATCAAGAACATAAAAAGAGACACTGGGGAAGAAGGACTTGCAAAAGAACATGTGTCATGGCAGTGAGAGATGATGCAGAATCAAATAAAGGACAGGAAGGGGAGGGCTAAGAGAATGAGGGAGGCAGAGAATCAACAATAGCAAACAAACAAACAATAAACACAATTTTAAATTTCAGTCCATGGCCTGCAAAATTAGTGGCTAAAGTGCTTACTGCCATGCTTAATAACCATGCAACTATCCTACAAGGAGAGAACTGACTCCCACAGGATATTTTCTATTCTCCTCCAGGTAGTGTGCACACATATAAATATCTTCTCCTTACTCAATAAATATATACATAAATACTTAGAAAAATAGATAAATAAATGTAATAAAAAGTTTAAGCCAGGTGGTGGTAGTGCAGGCCTTTAATCTCAGAGGCCAGCAGATCTCTGTGATTTTGAGGCTAACCTGGTCTACAGAGTGAGTTCCAGGATAGTCAAGACTACACATAGAGGCAACTCTGTCTCAGAAAATCAAGAAAAAGAAATTTAAATGGACATGCCATTATGATAATATTGTGCTAACTCAAAAATAAAACATATTCTAAAAATTCTTTTAAAAGTGAATGGACCAACTTGTCAGACTGTTTCTAATCCTTCTGTATTTCAGGGAAACACTGACAGTGTGTGATGAAACCATGCTATCTATTTGCCCATACCTACAGCTTGCGCACTTTTTTATATTTTTGAAGTGTGGAGTATTTCCTAGTATAAAGCAGTACTTGTATATGGCATCTCTTTCAAATGAAAATGTTACATGTTTCTTCCAGAGTTCAGTTATATGAAGCTGATGAAAATCCACAGAGATGTCTTATTCAAGGAATCATGAAATTTCAGGATATTCTCTTCATAAGGAAGCCTGTAATGAGGATTCCACTCTTCATGTGGAAGTTCCTGCACTGTGCCAACCAATGAGTGCTCTGAGCATTGGAGAGAGAATTGCGAATAAGATTCTCTATAAAGTAACAAGCAGTCATTATGTATATAAACAGACACATGGTGGAGATTAATTCACCTTGTTACTAGTTTGATAAATAAAATGAAAAGATTAGGGGCTAAAGATATAGATCAGTTGGTAGAGCCATTGCTTGGTATGTATGAACCCTAGGTTCAATCCCTAGCACTGTATGAATTAGGTATGGTGATCTGTGCACATCTGTGTTCTTAACACTGGGGATGCAGAAACAGGAGGATCAGTTCAAGGTCATTTTTAGTTGCTTATAAAGTTCAGTGAGTTCAAGTCCAGCGTGGACTATATGAGACCCTGGCTGATATGGGGAGGGTTTGGATATGGAGAGAATGAAAAAACAAGAGGATAGATGATTTTAAATATTCATTTTTGGCATTTTATGTAAAGTTTAGCTCCTTCAAAAGCCAGTAGAATAAAAAATATTATAATCTTAAGTATTTGTGAGTCAAGTACTTCAAATTTTAAATGTTAAATTTTAGAGTTTATGTTTTTTTCTCTGAAGATATGTCTACCATTTTGCCTATGATCACTAACTGTACATGCACACATACACACCCACGATATGTAACAAACTCTTCGTAGAAGCCAGCATTGATTATTGTCAGTGTATGCAGACTAATAAAAAGAAGTGTGACATTGTTGTACTCTTAACTCTTTTGTTGAGATATATATCTTACGCTCAGTAGCTTGACATTATTTATGTATTGCCACAATGGGAGGAAAGGTGGCAGAGAAATCTCCTGGTATTTTTATATTTGAAAATTACCTACAGATAATTGTGAGGTGGTGGTAGTGTTGATGATGGTGTTGATAATGATGATAATGGATATTGTAATAAATAGTTGATTATGAAGATGATGATGATGATGAAGAGAATGATTATGATGATGCCACTGATGGTGATAATGAAGATGATGCTGATGAAGATGATGATGGGTAGTGGTGAAAATGATGGAGATGGTGTTGATGAAGTTGTTGTTACTGGTGGTAGTAACAGTGAGAATGTTGATAAACTGAAATTAATAGTGACTGTGATCATTGCAGTACTTGAACTAAAAGCCATCTTGTTAATGAGTTTTACTCCAGGTCTGTAGGTTAGTTTTCATACAGATTCCTACAAACCTTATATTGGAAATTCTGCTCTAACACAATTTAAAGAAGTTTAATGTCATGTGGTGATTTATCAATAAAAATCAGTAGATAATAAGTGGAATTTATACTTTCTGTATTTTCTCTTACCAACTGTTGTTTTCTAAGTACTCGACTGAAGATGGTTGACTTGAGGCAAATTTCTATCTATATTGATACAAATAAACATGTTTAAACACCATATGCCAGTTTCTTTTCAGACTCAAAAGACCAGATGTTTGATTAATCTTTTCTTTCAAAATCAGGGTTTTTTGCATAGACAAAAATAAGGCTGACTTAAATTTGTAAATAGGAAAATGGTGGTTTTTAAATATCACCCAACTTGTATTGATATTGATTTCAACATTAACTAGATGCACTCACTTTATGTAACCAATACAGCCTTGGGCACATGTGCCATTATAATTAGAGGGATATTAAGTAAATATCTAGTAGATCTGTAGTAAGAAGAGAATGGGAAATACAACAGTTTACTAGCACCATCCCAGAATACTGAACATATCTACTAAGCTCTTCTACTACCTGCCAAGCAGCCTAGAGGGTGTGGTGATTAGATGTTCACCAACCATGTATTTGGCACCACAACTTTAGCATGAAGTAAGCAAAAACCACCAGATTCTTCCAAACAAAAAAAGCAAGTACTTACAAATTGAAAACTCACAGAGAACGCTGTGTTGATTCATTTCAGAGAGGACTTAAAACAACTTAACACCTATATTTCTAACTACATATTACTTTAGTCAGCAAAATATTATTGGCTAAAAATTGCATAGGATGAATTAGGTCTAGGCACAGGACTGAAGGAGTAACTTGTTTCCTGGAGAAATGACAAGGATTTTTATAGCTAAAAGAGAACAACAGGATTTATTTTGACCATCGTTCCAGAGTATAGTTAACTAGGGCAGGGGCCAAAATGCAGATTGGTGATAGATAGACATAGAAAAAGGTAAGTAAGAATACTACTTAATGGATACAGTGCTTAATTTTGTAGAAATAAAAATGTTTCGAATTAGGTAGAGATGATGATTTTAAGCATTATTGATGAAGTAAATGTCTCTACCTTTTATAATAGCCTCTGATCTCTTCTAATTTATGTCATTGGGTGTGAGAGACACTGGAGAGATGGCTTAGTTGTTAAGAACACTTGATAATTTTACAGAAGCCTTGAGTCTAGGTCCCAGAAACTATGTTGTATGACTCACAATCATCTATAACACATATTTTATGGCTCACAATCTTCCAGGAGATATGATGCTTCCTTCTGGCTTTAACAGGCACCCATAAATGAGACATATGTTTACAGAGAAATGCACATGAATAAAAACAAAATAACACTGGTAAAAAAGGTCATGAGAATTTTACTTTATTAAAATAAAAATAATTTGACTATTTTGAATATCACTTTAAAACATGGCATTAGACAGATATAGTGTCATATGATACATAGATACAAAATATCGAGAATTTTGGGGCAAAAAACTTTGGAAAGAACATGTACAGGGGTAGGGAAATCATTCAATGGATAGAGTACTGATGAAGCATGCACAATGCCCTGAGTGGTACCTAGAACTATGTAAGTCAGCCATGGTACTACATTCACAGCGCTTGGAAGTTAGAAACAAGAAGATCAGAAAATCGAGGTTTTCAATAACCATGTAGCATCTTTTAGGATATTCTGTGCTACAAAAGACCCTGTATTAAAAATAATAATGATAAGACTCACTTCAATTATCTTTCAATATTTTTGTGAGTCTTTTGAACTTCTAATTGCTCTAAGGCTTTCAGCTGTGCTGTCAGTTCTCTAGTGTGGGATTTCTATAGGCTTTTCATATAGGCATCTAGTGCTATGAATTTTCCTCTTAGGACTGCTTTCATTGTGTCCCACAAGTTTGGGTACACTGTGTATTCATTTTCATTAAATTCTAGAAAGACTTTGATTTCTTTTTTAATTTCTTCCTTGACTCAGAGGTGGTTTAGCTGAGTGATGTTAAGGTTCCAAGAGTTGGTAGGCTTTCTTTGATTTTTGATGTTGTTGAACTCTAGCTTTAGGCCCTGGTGGTCTGATATGATACAAGGAATTATTTCCCATTTTTTTGTATCTGTTGATGTTTGATTTATGACCAATTATGTGGTCAATTTTAGAGAAAGTTCGATAAGGTGCTGAGAAATATGTATATCCCTTTGCGTTTGGGTGGAAGCTTCTAACTATTTAGATAATGATAAATAATAGATATTAATGTAAATATCTATTAAATCCATTTGCATCATAAGCTCTGTAAGACTCCTTACTTCTCTCTTGAGTCTCTCTCTGGTTGACCTATCCAGCAGTTAATGTGGGATATTGAAGTCTCCCACTATTATGGTGTGAGAATTGATTTGAAATTTGAGCTTTAGCGGTGTTTCCTTTTTTTTTTCCTTCTTTGTTTTCACTTCATTTTTATTTTATTTTTTTTATTTTATTATTATGAACAAAGAAGTCACACTTTCTATCCTTGTATATCCTTATTCAAGGTCCCTTTCCCCTCCCACCACATCAGATCATTCTCTCTTCTCCACAACTCCCCAGTGTTTCTTTTACATAGGTAGGTGCCTTTATATTAGGGACATAAATATTCATGATTGAAATCTCGTGACCAATTTTTCCTGCGATGAATAAATAATGTCCATCTTGGCCCATTTTAATTGCTTTTAGCTTAAAGTCTACTTTGTTAGATATTAGGATGATAACCCCAGCTTATTTCTTAGGGCCATTTGATTGGAAAATCTTTTCCCAACCCTTTACTCTAAGCCTGTGTTTGTCTTTGGGGTCGAGGTGTGTTTCTTGTATGCAGCAGAAGGATGGCTTCTGTTTTTGTATCCATCTTGTTAATGTGTGTCTTTTTTTAAGTAAGTTGAGTCCATTGATATTAAGGGATATTAGTGACCACTGATTGATATTTTCTGCTGTTTTTGGTGGTAGCTTGTATGTAATTCCTTTCTCTGGGCTTTTCTTCTGTGAAATTAGTGAGTGTTTGTGGTTTCATGGGTGTATCTGAGATTCTTAGGCTGGAGTTTTCCCTCTAATGCTTTCTGTAGGGCTGGATTTGTAGATAGAAAATGTTTCAGTCTGAATTGTCATGAAATATCTTGTTTACTCCATCTATGGTGATTGATAATTTTGCTTGGTATAGTAGTTTAGGTTGGCAGCCATGCTCTTTTAGTGTCTCTATAACTTCTGACCAAGCTCTTCTAGCTTTCATCGTTTCCATTGAATAGTCAGGTGTTATTCTGATGGGTCTGCCTTTATATGTAAGTTGGTCCTTTTGCAGTTCTTAAAATTATTTCTTTGTTCTGTATGTTTTGTGTCTTGATTATTATGTGGCGAGCAGACTTTTTTTGGGTCACATCTATTTGGTGTTACATAAACTTCTTGTATCTTTATAGGTATTTCCTTCTTGAAGTTAGGAAAGTTTTCTTCTATGGTCTTATTGAATACGTTATCTGTACCTTTGAGCTGGTATTCTTCTCCTTCTTGTAATCCTATTATTCTCATGTTAGGTCTTTTTATGGTGTCCTAGATTTCCTGAACATTTTGTAATATGGCTTTTCTGGTTTTAGTATTTTCTTTGACTGATGTATCTATTTCTGCTACTGAGTCTCCCATTCCAGAGATTCTCTCTTCTGTCTCTTGGATTCTGGTGGTTATGCTTGTATCTGTAGTTCTAGCCCTTTTTTTTCAGATTTTCTATTTCCATCTTTGCCTCATTTTGTGCCTTTTTTAATTGCTTCTATTTCAGTTTTAAGTTCCTACAATGTTTCTTTCATTTTTTGATTTACCTTTTCTTGGTTTTCTTTCAAGGATTTGTTCATCTCTTCCAACTTTTTGTTTGTATTTTCTTCTATTTATTTAAGGGATTTTTTTATGTCTTCTTTGAAGTCTTCAATAATCTTCATAAAGGTGTTTTTCTTGTTACTGTTTCTGTTTCCTCTTCATTGCTCTGTTCAGGTCTTGTAGTTGTAGAACCACCAGTTTCTTCTGGTGTTGCCTTGTTTTTCTTTATATTATTATATGTATTTTTGCACTGGTGCCTGCCCATGGCTTCAGTGGTTCACGATTAGGTGGCTCCTGGTCAGTTGTGTCAAGAATGCTTGTGTGTTTCCTGTCCCCTCTGAGTAAGGGGTCTGCTCAATCTCTGACTCTGCTCTGGATAGGGGTTTGAATTTCAAAGCCTCAGTCCTTCTCTAATGACACAGTTTGCCCTGTAGGCAGTGCCTGGCCTTGCAAGGTCCCCTCTTTTAGGTGTGGCTGGAGGAGCCCTTCACAGCCAAACCCTAGTCCTGTTTGCTAGGGAAAGTCTGAGATCAGACTCTACAGATTGACCCTGGTTCAGGAGAGTGACTCTCTGGATAGGTGATCAGGTGCCAGAATCTGCTCACCTCTAAGAAATAGATTTTTATCAATATTCTTGTGGGAATTTTTTTACATTTGCAGCACACCAACAAATTTCAATGTGCCTCCTTGAATATGTCATTGTCGTTTTGAATTGGGTCTAGAAAAGGGAATGGATATCTCACTCTGTTTTCATTGAGAAAACAGAGAATTTTTTTTTTTCATCTTATAAAAATATATCATGGTCCAGCACTTCCTAGGTATATCGACTCTGTTACTTTTATTTAAAGACTGAGGTTTCCTCAAAGGTCTGCTAGTGAAAGAGTAAGATGTTAAAAATATAAATTAGTAATTTTTCTAAAATAAGAAGTCATAGAACAACGACTATGGAAATGGATCCATTGAAGTGAGCATGGGGATCAGAGCTTGATTCCCAGAACTCACGTTTTTAAAAGACAGATAGGGTGCCATGAGCCTCTAGTTTCAGGTTTGTCAAAGCCAAGACAGGCAAATTCCTTGGGCTGACTAACCAGCCACCCTAGGCCACTTGGCCAGTTTCAAGCCAGTGAGACACCTTGTCTCAAAAATGAAGAAGGAGGAGAGATAGGATGAGGAAGATGAGTAGAAAGAGAAGGTATATATACACACAAATTTATTAAGCAAAAATAATTATATAGTATTTTATTTTCTGAAATAGTTTTAAAAAGGCATTCTTGTTTCAGTTTACAAAATTTGTATTTAGTAACATCCTTTATATTAATAAAGGCTAATAAACACCCACTCTGTAAGGCTCCATGTCAAAGTCTAAGTGGTATTAATCTTGGATTTTTTTTCTAGATCCTAGAATACTGGTGTGAGTTTATTTTCAGCCTTGGCAGACATATTAATGGATCGAATGACCTGAATGGCTTCCTTTCTTGCCACTTTTATCTCTGGAATAGTCTTGCTGATTTTTATCTGTTACTGCTACAGACTTAAACTCCATACTTGGCCATTCATCAATGTCTTCTCTTGAAAATACATTTTAAATGTAGCTAGTATCTGTTTATAAATATCTACCTGTAATTGATGCACACTGTGATTATGTTCTAAATGTCTTCCAAAGCCCATATGTTAAAGGCCTGCTGCACTTTTGAGAGAAAGTTAAAATTTTAAAATCTGGAGTCTGATGAGCAGTCATTAGGACATTGGGAACATGCCTGAGAAAGGGTTTTAATTTCCATTTGGGCAACATATTAAATATTGATCAAGTTATCTCTTATCATGAGCAGATGACAATAATTGTACACAACTCACAATTAATATTTCCCTTACACACTCTTACCAATAGTAGGCTCTTAGGTTACAATAACTCAATTTTTTAGTATTTTGCATTGGAAGAACATATGGACATGCCAGAACACTGCAAAACATCCATGTTAAGATTATTAAAGGAATGAGCAGGGGAGGAGAAGAGAGTGAGAGAGAGAAAGAGAGGAAGGAAAGGCAGTAGGAGAGAGAGAGCATCTGCCATGTGCATCTGTCTCTAAGGGGTGACTATGGTAGACACGCCCCCCCCCAGGGTAGCCTGGCATGCCTCATCAGAGAGCCTCTGCAGGCAGAGGCATGGCCGCAACATGGTGGCCATGATCACACTAATAATTTTTATTTACTTTAACACAATCAACGCGAAAATTAAAGTCTGCTTTCTTCTTAGTCTAATAAGTTTTTAGAATAAAGATTTGTCATTTGATTTTTACTCATTTGTTCCTTCTCAGTTAATTACATTTTAGATTAAAGACCTTTTAAAGACATATTTTAATAATGAGCATATGTGTGTGTGTGTGTGTGTGCTCACAAAGCCCAAAGAGTACCTACACTCACAACCATATGAACACAAGCTCTTTGCTTGAGTTTAAATGATAATATTTAGGTTGAAGAGATGACTCAGTGGCTAAAAGAATGTACTGTTCCTGCAGAAGACTAGAGCCTGGCTTGCAGCACCCATATCTAGGCAGCACAACTGTCTGTAACTTAGTTCCAGGCTGAGGTCAGACTTGAGTAAAAATCAAATGACTAATAATATGAGTTATATTTCTCACTGTATAGTAATCACAGACCCTCAGTAAACTGAGGGTGTCTACTGTGGCTGTCTATAAGATCTGTTCCATCAACAAAAAGACATTGATTAAGAATGGGCCCAAGGACCCCAGACCTCCTTGGTGAGCTATTTCCTTTTGGTAGATTAAGGGAGAGGAAAGCCACTGCCCTTGGTTGTATATTGACTGGTGATCCCACCAGGCCCAATAGACAATCTCAATTGATTGGTCACAACAATGGTAACTCTAAATGGATCACATACTTACACGCACAAGAAAACCTAAAATTTATGAGTCCATGGAAGGGACTGGTAATAAGGAGTTGAGAATTGGACGGTGTGGCAGGAAGAAAAGAGAGGATGGGAGGAAGGAACAACTAGAAAGCATTGTATGCATGTGTGAAATTGTCAAAAACTAAGTAAAGCATTTTTGAAGGATATGTTTATAAACCAGGTGTGGTGGCACACACCTCCAATCCCAGCATTCTGGAGGCAAAGGCAGGTGCATCTTGGTAAATTTGAGGCTAGCCTGGTCTAGAGAGTGAGTTCCAGGACAGCCAGGGATATTCAGAGAAATTCTGTCTCAAAAAAGCATATTATTCCATTATTAAAGAACTCATTATACACTAAAATACATTTATTAACTATGATTTTCAATAGTGATATAATGAATGATTATTTGGCCTTTAATAAACAGATTGTTGTACTTTTTCTCTGCTCCATTTCTTGTGATTTCCCTCAGATATGCCATTTGATCTTTTTAAACCCATTGCAAAAACCAAACAGAATAAGAATGAGAACATCATTTATTTTGTCAGTGGTACTAACCTCATAAGTTCTTGAAAATTCCTTGGGTATCATTAGATCCTCAGAACATATGCTGAGAATGGCTGTACTCAGTAACACAACTGTATATTACTTTGCATTCACTAGAGGCCCTATCCGTCTCCAAATTTTAATATATGTGAGCTTGTTTCCTCAGGACCCCTACTGTGAGTGTGCCTCCAATGGAATTGAACTGCATGAAATACAATTAGTCATTTTCTTTTGTGAGTCTGTTGGCTTGAGAGTTTCATGGGGGTCAATTTGTGCCATAATTTCAGCTTTGTATAATTGATAATTGTGATGTTTGATTGACGCTTTCCTTAAGTAAGACTCAGAATTATCTGGATGTGGCTTTACAAAGCAAGACTAATTCTGCACAAGCATTGGAAAATGCTGACCTCCATCAAGGTGTTGTTTTCTATCTTTTGGACAGGAACTATTCCATACATATCCTATGGGTTCTCTGTTCAGAGTCTAATTATCAGTATGGCCTGGTAAAGGCTTAAGTATTTTGTGGGCTCAGTTCTAATAATAATATCTCTGTCAAACTCTCCCTATCCAAGTTCCAGGAAACAGAGAAAGACAGAGTGAAATGATCAACATCTAGGCTTGAATGGAGAGGGAACCCAGGAGGTACTACCTCTTCCTAATCAACTATTGTTTACAGATAGATTTGGGGGAGGAGGGACTCTTGGACTTTTTTTCAGCATGAGCTCAAAATCTTTCTGTGATGATGTCTCCTCCAATGGCATGGTACATACCGTTACTTTAGTGCTATGGCTATGGATAAACAGTCTAATAAAAGCAAGTGAGCATTTTTATTTTGTTTGTGTGTGCCTTCTGTGGCAATAAAACCCCATCTGATGGCTGCTGTTATTGACTGCTTCCTAATGATTCTTTCTTGTTTGCTCTCTCTCTCTTCTGTGAACTCTAACTGCATTCTGCTGCAAACTTGACACCTAATTGTTTCATGTATTTTGTTATCTTTATACTGTGTATTAAGTATATATCTTGTTCAGTTTATTGTGAGCCCTTTGAAATAAAAGCTTTCACTTTTAAAAATATTTTTATTTATATCTGTACGTGTGTGTCCCTGCATTAGATAATGTGCACCACATGGATGATAGCATTGTCAGAGGCTAGAACATGCATCATATCTTTTAAAACTGGTATAAGTTGTCTGACATGGGTTACGGGAACCAAGTCTAGGTCTGCTACAAGAAAATTAAGTGTTCTCTTCCTGCCCCCCCCACCGTGTGTGTGTGTGTGTGTGTGTGTGTGTGTGTGTGTGTGTGTGTGTGTGTACACCAGTCTGCCTTTCTCTTTCATCTTCCTCCTCCTCTTCCTGCTCCTCCTTTATTCCCTTTTTTTTTCTTTTTTTTGATTGATGTTTTAAAAATTTTATGTGTATATGTGAGTGCAAGCACATATGTATATGTACCAGATATGTGTCTGGAGGCCCCAGAGGCCCAGAGAGAGCTTCAGATTCCCCTGGGGAAAAAAAAACAAACTGGAGTTACAGGTGGTTGTAAGTCTCCATGTGGGTTCTAGTAACCCAGCTGAATCCAGGTTCACTGCAGGACTAGCAAGTGCTATTTATAAGCATTGTGGCTTGGATGGAAAAGGATCCTGACAGTTGGGAGCCAACGATTATCACAAAGATACCATAATCATAGAAGCTTACAGCCCTGCTCCACTAAGGAAAAATTTCCCCAGTGAGTACAGTTTTCGTGTACTCTGCTCCAGCTTTGGCAAAAGGTGTTACTTTGCTGCTCCACTCCATTCCTGCAAAAGAAGGTCCCATCCAAACTTTGTTCAAAAGATTTCTTGGGAGGGAAGGATTCAGAAGAGCAGCTGCCTTTGCCAGGGTGGAAAAAGGCAGCAGGCAACTGAACAGGTACAAAGCTTATATAGGACTTCTTAAGGGTAGAGTTCTTCCAGCGTAGTGAAGTTTAGGATAAGACTTGGTCAAATTTCAATCCCTGATCTTGGACAACATCAGAGATTGGCTAAATTTCATTCTCACGGATTGGTTGATTTTGTGCTCAGGGATTGGTTGATTTTCTTGCTTAAAGATTGGTTGGTTTTTGTACTCAGTTGGTCAGGGGAAAAGTGTGTTTCTTTCACTCTGGTTTGAGGGCCAGAGTATGTTTGTTTGATTGGCCATTCTTAGCTGCCAAATTTTCTTTCATTGCCTAGTCTCTTTTTACATTCACATTTTAAAGCCACGTTACCTAGAATATATATTTTCAATAAAATGAAGTCTAAAGTGCTTTTTAAAATTAAATGTCCCACTTACATATCTATGACCACAATGACGACCATGATGCCAGTGGTTGACAGGCAACTGAACTTCAGTATTTATTAGTATTCTTAGACCTTCCTTTTTGACACCACTGACTTATTGGAATGCTTTAAAAATCTATAAAGGAATTGTGGTTATATATGCTACTATTGCATTGATTTTTAATAACTAATGTATTTCTTTCCAAAACGTATTTCAGTTACCTGCTTCCTCTGCTGCTTCCTTTTATCCCTGCCTGGAATTCTCCAACATGACTCCCTAAGTTCATGTCTCTTCCTACTATCTCTCCCCATTCTCTCACTTCTCACCACAATCCTCATCAGTAAATTACTGCTCTGCTTGGACAACCTACCAACATCAGTTTGGCCATCAGTCAAAGAAAAGTGACTCTTGAGGGATGAGGAGACAGTTCAGCAGTGAATACCACCTATACCCCTGTCTAAGGACCAGAGTTTTAGTTCTTAGCTTTCATTTTGGGTGGGTGACTCTGCATTTGTGTGTGTGTGTGTGCGTGCGCGCGCCCGCACATGCACACGTGCTTTACCTGTGTTTCCAGTGCACCCAGAGGTCACAAAAAAGCATCAGAGCTACAGATGTCTTCAAGTAGGTGGTGGTAACTCTAGACCTAGAAAATACTACACCTTCTTCTGGAATATGTTGCTATTTGCCCATATGTACACAGGCACATAATTTCAAAAATAAAAATATTGTAAAAGAAATAAATAAGTATATCTATAATGAGCAGTAACTACTACTAGTGCTCCCAACTTCTCCTCTATTCATGCTGGAGTTTTGATTAGTTTGATCTTATACTAGTCTTGCTCAAATAACCACCCTAGCTATGAGTTTATGTGAGTAATAGCCATGTCATGTCTAGAAAAGATTTCCCAGTACTTTTTATTATCCTCCATTACTTGCATACTTTCCTTTTCTGTATTCCACCCAAGCCATGCATGGGAGGTCTTTTATACAGATGCCTCATTTAAGGCTGAACACTCACAATAATCTAAGAGGTACCTTTTCCAGTCATTTCATCATATTAATCATTCACCCCAAAATTGTTAATGTCCTCTGACATAGCATAAAATCAATGATTTGTATTTATTCTAGTGTATGTTTACATTTTCTTTATCTTTTTTGCTTAATTTGTTGAGCCATATGTATTTAAGAATGTATCCATTTATATTTTAGACCCTGTAGTATGTTGGAATATAAGTTTTCAATAAAGCTAATAAGTCTTTTCTTTTTGTTAGCTTACCTAAGGGTTGTGTAATTTTGCTAATTTTTTAAAGAGAGATAAAATTCTAATTCTACATATTATTCTACTAGTTTTAATTTCATTAACTTATGCTGTTATATTCATTGACTCATGTTACAGTTTTATTGAGGAGTCACTGTGTCTATCATGTGAGTTCTGAGGACTGTACTTTCACCTTTTGGCTTGATGTCAAACACCTTTGTCTGATAAACTTTTTAAAGATCCTGCTGCAAGATTTATTACTTATTTCCATGGCAGTCTTTTTCTTCCTCACCAGAACCTTAGGCTGCCTCTAGAAGAAGCAGCCTGGGACCAAAGAAGGGTAAGTACACTTCTTGCCCAAATCCCAGCCTCCACTTTATCCAGAGACAATAAGACCACAGTGGCAGCCATTTGTTGAAAGGCAGAAAGCACTTTTAAATCTTAAGATCACAAGAGCAGAGGGAAGGTTCCCTTCCCTAGACCAATCACCAAAAAGGTCACTCAACCATGCATTTAGGTTCCTAGTATTTTCCACAGTGTCCACAGGAGATCATGTGCCTGCATCATCTCACCTGATTCTAGGGGCCAATCCTCTTTTCTTGTAAACAACTTGATCTCTGTCTGTCTTTCTTCCCCTTAGCATCATCTTGACTGTTACAGAGCTCCTACATATTTCTATATATGCATTTAGAATTTACTACTTCTTATTTTTATAGGACTTAAGATGCACCATTAGGTTGTTTATTTGCTATTTCTCAGATTTTTTTAAAGTAAGCACTTGAAGCTGAGAACCTTTTCCTCAGAACTGCCCTATCTGTGTCCCATAGGTTCTGCCAAGTTGTGCTTTAATTTGCATCTGATTCTAGAATTTAAATTTAATTTTTTTTTATTTCTTAAAATGATCCAATTTTCAAGTCTGGTTTTGAAGTGCTTATGGAGATTTTTTTCTTATCAGTAAATTTTTATTTTTATTCTATGACAATCTGAAAAGATAACAGAAATCTTCATCTGATAGATAAATATTTGATTCTCTTGAATTTCTAAAGACTTTAGTATCTGGGATGTGATTAATTTTTAGAGTTTTATGGGACACTGAGAAGAACATGCATTTCATAGCTGTTAAGAAGGTATTCTGTACATATTTATTAAACTCAGTTGATCTGTGATGTACATTAACTCTAAGATGTTTCTGTTGATTTTTTTTTTTAGATTAGTTACCTATCTAAAAATGAGACTAGGTGTTTTGGAATCTCCCACTACTTTTGAATCATCACTTATCTACCAACCTTTCATGGCCTTTAGTGTTTGTTTCATGAAATTGAGAGATCTGACATTTAGTGTGGAATTCATGATTGTTATATCTTCCTAATTAATTATTGCATTTATTACTGTGCAGTGACCTTTATCTCTTCTGATGAGTCTTATTTTTAACACTACTTTATCACATGTTAGAATAGCTACAGCAATTAATTTTCACATTCCAATTGGCAGGTTGAATTCTTTCTCTTGACTGTGATTTTAATATGCCTATAAGAATTTAAAATCTTTATTATATTTTTACTAGATTTCCTTTGGATGGTCATTAAAATTGTAAGATGGGGTAGTGAAGAAATAGCTCTGAGTTACATGGGTTTGTTGCTCTTGCAGAAGACCCAGGATAATTTCCTAATACCCACATTAGGCACTTTACAACAATATATACTTTGAGCTCTAGGGTATCCAACCGTTTCGTTTCATCTCTGGTACAACTGTCTCCACATGCGCACACGCGTGTGCACACACACACACACACACACACACACACAAATATACAAATATTCAAATAATTTTTTAAGTAACTGAAAATAAGAACCACTCAAAGTAATTAAAAGCTAAATTGTGTTTATAAGCCTTTATTTTCATCAAATTTCTTTTTTTTAAATTTTCAGTTAACATTTAAATTATATATTTTAAGTGTGCCACATATTTATTTATTCTTTTCTTTTAAGAAAAGTTCTCATGTATTCCAGATCAGACCTAAATAAACTTTGTAGTTGAGAATGACCTTGCTTTCTTGATGCTCTGCTCCACTTCCCAAGTACATAGATTACAGACTAGCATCACTATACCGATTTTATGAGGATGGTGGGATTGAACCTAGGCCTATGTCCATTCTAGACAAGTGATTCACCAGTAAGACACACTCCCAGCCTAATGGAATGGGGCTATTTTTTGTTATAATTTGTTTGTTGGAGTGTTTTTGTAAAAAAGTAGTATATTATCTTAATTTTATAAAAGTCCGATACCTAAAATTTATTATGGGATGATGTAGTAATTCTATACATGTATACATTTTTTTAATGATCATATTAAAGAAGTTAGGTTTATGTTTCTTTAATCATTGCTTATTCTTATGTTGGGAGATCCTAAAATCTTCACTTTTGTAATATATATATATATATATATATATATATATATATATACACAACATAAGTCTTATAATAATTTAGGGACACTGAAGCTTATTCTTCCTAGTTAGCTCTGCTCAGTGGCCATCTTCCAGCCTGTTTATTGTCCCAATTCCCTGCCCTTCTCAGGTTCTACTCACCCTTAGTTTGCTCTCTTCTTCTAATCTCATTGTTATTTTGATGCATATAAGCACTGGATGAAATTCTAATGAAGGAGATAATTCCATATAATTAATATAATCAGTCTATATTCTGAAATATTGACTATTTGTCTAGGGTAAACTCTTCCAAAGCATTGTGTAATGTTTCTGTTACTTATTTTTAATATACTTTGGTATTTGCCCAGTTCATTCTTTAGTTTTCTTGAGTATAAATTTTGTTGAGTCCCATTAGTTTTGAAAATTTTTGGCTATCGTATTTTTTTATTGTTTCCTTTTCTTGGTGTATAAAGATAAAAATAAGGAGTGCAAAATCTTTATTGTTTTCTAAAGTATTTACCACATTAATAAATGCAAGTACATATAAATGTGACATGAAAATACAGCTAAGCATAATAATTAAATGCAGTAAAGAAACATTTCATGCTTCTATTATACTGAAAAAATCTAATGATAATATATCTTTTGAACTTATAATGTATAACATGAAAATTGTTAAAATGGGTCATTTTATTTTCTGTCCAATGTAGTTATTTTAAGTTTTTTCTGTAATGCATTTATCTGGTAACACCTTATGAGATGATGTCTCTTGGGTGAAGGTACTTATTACAGAATCTCAGATTAATAAAAATTAGACTGGAATAATACAAACCCCAAATGACTCAATGAGCTATTTTTCTTTAGACTTTCTCCTGCCTCCATCTTCCCCTAGATTCCTGCCACTAATAAGAACTGTTTTAGACTATTGAAATACTTGGCTCTTCAGGTCACTGTAGCTCAAGTATCACTCTTCTCCATTAGTTCTCTATCACCACAACTCATACATAATTAATCATTTAAATTTAAGGAAATTACTAAATCAGCTTTTTTTTTTTATAGTACTTAATACTTACTGAGGTTTGCTTTAGTTGTTCATTTGGCACTATTTAGAATCACCTGGACGTGGGAAGAGTCTCAATGGAGGACTGTGTATGTTATGGTTTACAGGCATGTAGGGATTGTTTTAATTGATTTAGTGAACTTGAGATGCTCCTGCAACCCTGGGTGACTCTATTCCCTAGGTAAGGGATCCTGTATAAGAATAGCAAAAGCATGTTGAGTTAAAACAAGCAAGCAAATGGGCACTATTTATTAATTTCTCCTTGCTCTTAGTTGGATTTGATGTGGCTGACTTTTTCAGGTGGTAGACACCTTATCTTTTCCCCAAATAATTTACTGTGATGTGGTATTTGTTAGGTTCAGGCAGTTCATATATCCACAAATAAGCCTAAGCTGAAATATAGAAGGATTACTGGGCATTAGATAAAAGCCAATATTACTTGGGAACATGTGAATCCAGTTTCTATCTGCCAAAGGGAGTCATTTCACTTCTGGCAGAAAGGATATATGGGTCTCCATTGACATATATCTGTAGTTGCTTATCAAAGCACACGACAGCCCCCAGGCTCCTTTACTCTTTACTCATGATTATGTGTTTTGCATTTTACAATTCAAGCTAGCTTTGGGCACTTCCCTCCCTCCAGTTGCTCTCAATAACCCAGATATTCTTGCTATGCTTTATTTGTTATCTCTTGCTTTCTTGCCATCTCCACCATTCTGTCTTGATTGCTCATGCTCTCTTACATGTTCTCATCTCTCTCACAGATACCACTAGCTGTGGCCAGTCTATTTTCCTTTCTGCTCTGGACTATCCCTGATGCCTCTGGATGTTTCTCTCTTTTACAAGCAATAAAAGCCTTCCCCCTAATGAGGCAGCCATTTTAGCTGTTTCTGGATTGAGCCTCCTACACACAGTATTGTGAGCTGAATTAAGCTCTTCATCTCTCCAGTTGCTTTTTGTCAGGACAAAAATAAATTCAGGACAACACTATTTACTTGATTCACAAACTTACCATTTCTATACACCAAATTTCAATATTTGAATAAAAACAGCAAAGAACAGAGCAGAAAATTTATGTCCCACAACTCATTCTTTTTTGTAATTCTCAGGCAAGTATAGCTTGTGTCTTTTCACTGCTAAAATCACTGGTGGTCATGAGAGAAATTAAGAATGCTTTCTTTTAAAGGATTGGTAAAAATTTGACAACTCTTTATCCATTGGGTACCATTTGCCTGTTTGTATATTACTCCTCTGACAGGAAAGCCATGAGGTCAGTACGGGGTGTGTTAGACCCCAGGTAAGTGGCATACACAGCTTAGAGCAACAAAGAGTAAAGTGTGAGTCAGATGAAACACCAGATTCTACACAGGAAGCTCTGCAGCTGCAGGACAGCAGCAAAAAATTGCTTTTCCCAAGCTAAGCAAAGAAAGAAGAAATGAGATATGACAAAGCCAAATTGCACTTGTTAATTTGGGATTGGGACAGAATCTGATCTGTGTATAGTTGTTTGCCGTCTGACTCAAGCAAGTCACTTTTTTTCTATTTAATCCATGATAAAGTGTACATGGCATTTGCAGTGATCACCTTCTTGGTGATGGTGCAGGGCAATAGGAGTAGTGGTTCCCATGTATATGCCACCCTCATGATGCAAGCAATGCCACCTTATAATTAGTACAAAATATGACCACATGATAGGAAAAAGAGAAAACCAGAGGCCATTTCTTTGTTTCTAGTCTCTCTGCTGGTGAATTTACGTTTCTGAAATTAGGAATAGGCCAATGTAGTGATTGTTAAGTAACAAATCTCTAGCTGTCAGACTTTCTCTCTCTCATTGCAGGCCTCCATCATCTCTCCCTGGACTGAGGCAGTTAGCAAAGCGTATTGTGAACTTGACACCTCAGAACTGACATCTTGCCTACCATTCTGAAGTCCTAGGCTTGCCCCACACTCACTGCCCATATCCTAATTGGCCTTGAAAGATAAACTAGTATTTATGTGCCTTCTTGCTTTTAGCACACAGGCTTCAGGTATGTGGTACAGAACAATGGATCCCTCCCTCTATCCCAGAAACCTACAAGTGCAAGAAATCCAACCCTGTTTTCTGTAATTAAAGAGTCTGTCTGTTTTTCTTCAGGCCCTCTGCCATTTTAGACATGGTGGCTCCCTCTTCTAATCTATCTCTGTGTCAGGGTCTCATCATGGCTGTCTCTTTCATAATGTGTCTCCACATCAGGAATTCATCATGGCTGCCCATGGCCATGAAACTAATTCTCCTAATACAGATATCTATCATTAGGGGTTATTGATTTCAGCTCTTTTTTCAGTCTTTTATTTACAACAATTATCACCTTTCATCTGTCTTAGTCTAATATAATCATCTCATGCCAATTACAAAGTATATATTGCCTCTTGCCAAAAAGGTAGAATTATCTCTATTTCTCTGTGGTGATAGTTGAAGAAACAGTCCATCATGAGTTTAAGTATTTTACCTTTCTGGAAGGTTTTCTACTAAGCCTTTTTTCCTTGTGAAATCAAAATCTTCATATTCTCATTTTGAATTTTCATCTACAGGGGTTGTCTAGGCCTGTTTGACTTTTCTTGATGTGATGTATGCAAATGTCTGTTCATCCCATATGATGACTATTCCTTGTTGTCAGTTCCACTATGTATGGACTACAATCAGTAATGGAGGACACACTTGTGATCTGGATCTTGAGGCAGGAAAACAATTTGCCTTTAATCCAGATATTGAGGTGGAATTGTACTCCTTTAAACTGGGCCACACTTTCTTCTGAAAACTTATATATGGACAGTGGACAAAGGAAGAGTTCTACATTCTTCATCTGCTTTTCCTCTACTTATAATTAAATTATAATCAATTCCTTTACTCATAGTGGGACCTACTTCTTCAATATTCCAGTATATAAAGACTAACTGAGACTTCCAACTTTATAGGACTCAGTAACTGAATACATTCACTATTAGCCATTATTGTATTATAACCTGTAAGTCATTTCAATAACTTCCTATGACTTTAGAGAATCCTGACTAATGTACCTCACATACAAGAAAGAATAATAACAGATGAAGGAAATGATTACATATTAGTCTAGCTTACTGAATTAGTAGGGTGTTATTAATGTTACAGGAAACGAATGAGGAGTCACTATCAGGAGTATATGTGACTCATAGGCAGCTGTATTACTGAAAATCCCTGAGGCTGCATCTCTGGAGATCTCTGGATGATTCTGGGGAGGCTGGGATGCCTGGGGAGTTTTCTCTCACTAGCAAGTGTTACTGCTTTGGTAACCTTGGAGAAGAGCCTTGGGATTCTTATGTATTTCCAAAAGTTTTCAGGGAGTTATAATTTTTGTGAACTTACTGAGCCCTGTCAGTTTTGCTTAACTCCACAGCTCCATGAGCCTTCCCCCAGCAGGGACATTCAGAAGAAGTAGCTCCTCAGCATAGCCATTAATTCCTCTCTGCCTCATGACTGCAGTCAGCACTTCCGAGGACACAGCCACTTCTACATCACTAACACTGTCTTTCCTTGGACTTGGTCATAGAAAAATCTGAGTCTAAATGACTAGTTAAGAATCATACAACTTACCAGTGGCTTGTGGAGCCATATTTGTGCTTGTTAACTCTAAAATCTTAAGCCCATTTGTGGATGCTAACATCAGCTGCAGTAAGAAAAGCCAGGCACCCATGAGAGGGCTAGGCATTGATTGCTAACTTCTGCTATCATTTCTGATTGGTAATCTTGCTTCTTTTCACTTTCATGTCATTTGGGGTTGTGCTCAGTCTCAGTACACATCTCAAGAACAGTGGTTTCTCTTTTTAGGGTGAATTATTCATAATCATGTGTGCTGACTTCTAAAAAGTTAGACCAAGAGGAAGTGAATAACCCTGAATTACCCATATGTGTCTATTAATACCTTGAGAAAGGCCCCAGAGTATCTGGTAGACTAACATAAGAGAGAAATAAAAAAACTGGGTTGCTAGGATACCTGCCTAGGTACTTGGTTTATTATAGAGGATAAGTCAAAAGCAAACAATAACAATAGCTTCCTCAAAGAAATACAAAATGCTTTTTAGAGGCATGGTAAAGGCAAACAAACAAATATAAAACAAAACAAACAAACAAACAAAAAACTTGATAAGCATCAATCCTAGTACCCATTAAGTTTGAAGAAATGTTCCTTTTTTTTAAATCTAGTTTTTTAAAGCAGGGAAACTAGCTATAGTTAAGACAACTGTAATTACAGAGGCAGGCAGGGGAGATAACTGTTTCCTTTTTTTCTACCTCCTCTTCCTCTTTTTCTTTTTCTTCCTCCTCTTCTGCCTTTTTCTCTTCTCTGTCTCTCTTTTTGTCTCTGTCTCTGTGTGTGTATATGTGTGTGTGTGTGTGTGTGTGTGTGTGTGTGTGTGTGTGAGAGAGAGAGAGAGAGAGAGAGAGAGAGAGAGAGAGAGAGAGAGAGAGAGAGAGATTGGTTTATGTGGGTAAAATGGCCTCAAATTCATACATGCTATGTTGTTGCAGATGATAGAACTTCTGATCCTGCCTCTACATTCAAGTGCTGGAATTTTACATGTGTACTACCATGTTCTTGGTTTATGTGATTCCAGAGATTGGACACAGGGCTTCATGCCTGCTAGACAAGTACTCTACTCACTGAGTTAATTTCCAGCCAGCATAAATATTTGTATAATTCTTTTAATCACTCCAGAATTGTGGCTTCCAACATTCAGATTACATAGGTATAAGAAAAAAAAAATACTTGGCAACTGACCAAGGTATCTTTGACAAAAAGATCAACCATCTAACCCAGACTGAGGTTAGCAACTGGAAAACAATGACAGATTAGATCAGAGTGAAGAAATTTCACAATAGGGAATTTCTTAATAAAAACTTTTGTTGATAAGATGAACATAGTTAAAATAATATTTGGAAGGGAAATCTGCCATATGTTTATGGGAAGACTCTAGGGTACTGGAATATGTGGGTAATGACAAGGGTCATTGACAATGTGTCATGGAAATGAAGTCAACAGAGAGAGGAAAGCGTAGCACACATTCTTTCTCATTACATGTCGATAGATGTAACTTTTTTCCAACACGGAATTCTAGTGTTCTGGTTTACACACACCAGGGAAGTGAGATCAACAAACAAAAATGAAGGACATGTAATTAGAAAATTTGTAAATTTTGAAGAAGACTTCATTAGGAAAGGATCTAAACCTAATTCTGTTGCTTGAGACCAACTGGAAGGTGTTATGAGAAAATAAAATCAGGGCTGGAGAGATAGCTCAATATTTCAGATTGCTTTCTGCTTTTTCATCTGACCTAGGTTCACTTTCCAACCCCTTCACAATCAACTCACAGCCAGTATAACTCTAGCTCTAGAGGATCTGATACTGTCTTCTGACCTCATTGGAAACATGCACATGACATAGACACACACACACACACACACACACACACACAGAGAGAGAGAGAGAGAGAGGGGGGGGTCTTTTTTTTCTTTTTACTTTATTTAAATTTTTGAATAAAGTCTTATTTTTAATCCATATATCCCCATGTTCAAACTCCCTTTCCCCTCCTGACACCTCCTGGTCACTCTCTCTTCTCCCCATCTCCTCATCTCTTCCCCAGAAAGGGCAGAAGGTCTTAAGGTGGCTTAGTTCAGCATCCACTCCAGGCAAGTCCAAATTTCTCATCTCAGTATCAAGACTGGATCAGGTGTTCTGCTGGAGGGAATGGGCTCCAAGGTGTTTCAGATCCCAAGCTGTTCAGTGGTTGTGGTTTGCAGCTTGGACATGCTTTGCTCTTTGTTTAAAGTCCACTAATGAGTGAGGACATCCCCTGAGAGCTTAAGAATGGAAATGCTTTTGATATGCTTCACAAACAATGTGGTCTCAAGATGGACTTTTTGATAGATAAGTAATCTAGATCAGTGTTGAGACAGAACTCCTGACAGTTTTAGATATAAACTATTGTCTTATAGTAGATATAAACTATTGTCTTATAACTTTTTAATAGTAGCCATATTTCCACTACCTAACAAAAAATAACAACTAAACACTTCATGCCTTTTTAAGCTACTTTTTCCTGAGCCTTCAGCCCTCAACTGCAGGGACAAGGATGAATGTTGACAAAAGTATTCAGATGCAAAACCCCTGTAATTTTCCTCTTGTCAATGGATTATTAGCTTACGGAAGGACATGAAATTATTTTTTTTCTCCCTCATTAATTCACGAAGAGCAGTATTGTATTCTACATTCCTGTCAGCCACAGATTTTTTTTTTTTGCATTGACCTAGTAAAGTCAATGTTTAACTTCACTTTTTAGATTTTTCACAGCGTATCAGGCTCTTGATGGATATATATTATTTTTTAATAGAGAACTCATTATAGTCACAAGGTCGTGATGAAAATGTGAGGTTAAAGCATTTATACAGTTTTAGGGTTCTAGATCTGTATCTCTCTTACAGATCTTTCAGAAGTATAGTTCTAATAAAAGAGATACTACCCTATCCCCTTTCCTGGTACTGTTAGGTTTTTACTGATATATGTCTATAAAAACAATACTCATTCTTCATTCTTGGATCCTTGTGAGAAAAGATAGGTGATGCTTTATAGTAATTACCATCTTGACAGGACTCACAAGAGAGACAGCTCTGAGGGCCTGTGTTTGAAGGACTATTTAGAATGTATAAATCAAGATGAGAAGATCCTGCCTAAATGTAGTTGGTATTATCTCATAGGCTGGGGATCAAGACTAAATTAAATGGAGAAAGTGAGCTGAGCACCAGCATTTCTCTCTCTCTCTCTCTCTCTCTCTCTCTCTCTCTCTCTCTCTCTTCTCTTTCTCCTTCCTGACTGCAAATGTCATGTGACCAGCTGCTTTGCCCTTCTGTTGCTATATCTTTCTTGACATACTGGACTATATTTTATAAAACTGTGAGTCAAAATTGGCTCTTCATTCTATAACCTGATCTTTGTCAAGTAATTGCTCATAGTGATAAGAAAAGTAATAATGCACGCACATCCCTTTCTTCTTTTATTGAAGATCACCCCTCTGAGTAAAGTTGGACTGAGTATAAACCACAGCCATTCTTAACCATCTCTTCTCTGGCCTCCTCTCTTCTCCGTACTTCCCAGCCCAGTTGTCATCACAGTGTATGTGACATAATGTTCCTGTACACGGTAAATATTTGTTACTGTAAATATTGGTTTCATAAAACACTGATTGGCCAGAAGCTAGGTAGAAAGAAAGTATAGGAGGGGCAATCAGATAAGAACAATTCTGGGAAGAGGAAGAGCAGAACAAACTCCTGCCAGACACAGGAAGATGATAATACTGCACTGAGAAAAAGGTAGCAAGCAACGTGGCTAAACAAAGATAAGAATCATGGGTTAATGTAAGAGTAAGAGTTATCAAGTAGTAAGTATGAGCCATAGGCCAAACAATTTATAATTAACATAAGCCTTGTATGATTTTTTGGAAGTAAGTGGTTGCAGGACTGGCTGAGTAGAACAGAAAAATGTCCAACTACAAGTGTAGGAGGTGAGTAAGGGTGGCACATCAGAGATTTTCTCTAGCCTCTTACCTCATATTTCCCAAAGTAATACAACTTCCGAGGAACCAGTCTCCCACATCTCTCTTGTACTGTGCCAAATAATGCACCTATCAACCCTGAACAATCTTCCTACTGACTGTTTGATCTCAGTAGGACATAAGAAATGAAAGCCAGAAGAGGGTTTCCAATGAGGTACAACAAGGTTGCAATTAGGGGTCATGAAATTTAAGACTGATGCTCAGTCTCTTGCTGCTGTGACAGTGGGTTCAATGAGGCATAAGAACACCTACAGCTAAGAGCTCTTATATGAGGCCTTTGCAATCACAACTCTGTCATGTTAAATTAACTGAACCTTGACAAAGAATTTTTAAGAGCTCAAATACTAGCAGTAACTTTTCTTGACATAAAATTCACACAGGATACAATTACTAATATTTTAATTGATAGAGAATTTAAAGGACACACAATGTACCCATTTAAGATTTTTTAATTTTTATTATTTTTTGATTATCAATATCATATTTTATATAAAAAAGCAAAACATTCAGGATAGCTGAAAAAAAAAACCTCATAGAGTAATAAAACACCTCTTTTCTGCAAAACACATAAAACATAAAAAAATAAAATCTAAAGCTCCTGAAGCCAGGTTAGGCTCAGCTACATATAAAGAAGGTACAGTAAATCAGAGCTAATGGCTACACAAATTTCTGCTAAGCAACCCTTCTACAGTCAAATTAGAAGTTTGTGTATGTGTGTGTATGTGTGTGTTTTAAATCACTTCATTCACTCATAATCTTTCAATGAAATAAGGAATTTTTTGCTTAAAGTCCACTGAATGAGTAGATGCCCTGTTTATTCTTCTGGGTTTGTAAGACCTCACTCAGGAGAATATTCTCCAAATCCATCTGTTTGCCTACAAATTTTAGGATATCATTTTTTCTTACTGCTGAGTAGTACTCCATTGTGTAGATGTACCACAGTTTGACAATCTGTTCCTCAGTTGTGGGGCAACTAGGTTGTTTCTAGGTTCTTGCTAATACAAATAATACTACTATGAACATAGTTGAGCTAATGCTTTTGGGGTATGAATGTGCATCTTTAGGGTATATGCCCAATAGAGGTATTGTTAGATTCTTGGAGACAGTTATTCCCAGCTTTCTGAGAGATCGCCATACTGCATTCCAGAGTGGCTCAACCAGTTTACATTCCTACCAGCAATGAAGGAGTGTTCTCATTGATCCACATCCTCTCCAGCATAGGTTGTCATCTGTGTTTTTAATCTTAGCCATTCTGACAAGTTTAAAATGGTATCTCAAAGTTGTTTTGATTTGCATTTATTTGATGGCTAAAGATGTTGCACATTTTTTCAAGTGTCTTTCAGCCATTTGTAATTCTTCTGCTGAGAATTCCCTTTTTAGTTCAGAACCCCATTTTTTAATTGGGTTATTCAGAATTTTGCACTCTAGTTTCCTGAGAGTTCTGTTACTTTCACTGTCTCTCTCTGTCTCTGTCTCTCTCTCCCTTCATATATATGTTTATTATGAATGTATGTATTTATTATGAATTAAGTCACATTTTTAGCCATATATCTCAGTGTTCAAAACCCCTTCCCTCTCCCACCCTTCTCAGTCACTCTCTCTTCTTCACATCTCCTTATCACCTTCCCAGCAAGGACAGAAGGTCCCAAGGTCCCAATATTGCACAGTTCAGCATCCACTGCAGGCAAATCTGCTTTCCTCATCTCAATATAAAGACTGGGTCAGGTGTTCCTATGGAGGGAATGAGCTCCAAGGTGCCAGACCTAGTTGTTTGAGATCCCAAGCTGTTCAGTGGTTGTGGTTTACAATTGTATATGCTTTACTTTTTGTTTAAGGCCCACTAATAAGTGAGTACATCCCCTGCTTATCTTTATGGGATTGCGATACCTTGATCAGGAGGATATTCTCCAAATCCATCCATTTGCCTGCAAATATAGGGTATCATTTTTTTCTTACTGCTGAGTAGTACTCCATTGTGTAGATGTACCATAGTTTGTTAATCCATTCTTCAGTTGAGAGGTATCTAGGTTGTTTCCAGGCTCTTGTTACTACAAATAATGCTGCTATGAACATAGTTGAGCTAACGCCTTTCCTTGGGGTCTGTTGTTATGTCCCTCTTTTCTTTTCTGATTTTGTTGATTCGGATACGCTCTCTCGGCTTTTTGATTACTTTGGATAAGGGCTTATCTATCTTGTTGACTTTCTCAAAGAACCAACTGTTTAATTCATTGATTCTTTGCATTGTTCTTTTTGTTTCAATTGTACTGATTTCAGCTCTAAGTTTGATTATTTCCTACTGTCTACTCCTTCTAGGTGAGTTTGCTTCTAATTTTGTGTTAAGGCTTTCAGCTGAGCTGTTAGTTCTCTAGTGTGCGATTTCTCTAGGTTTTTCATATAGGCATCTAGTGCTATGAATTTTCCTCTTAAGACTGCTTTCATTGTGTCCCACAAGTTTGGGTACACTGTGTATTCATTTTCATTCAATTCTAGGAAGAGTTTGATTTCTTTCTTAATTTCTTCCTTGACCCAGAGATGGTTCAGCTGATTGATGTTAAGTTTCCATGAGTTGGTAGGCTTTCTTTGGGTTTTGATGTTGTTGAACTCTAACTTTAGGCCCTGATGGTCCGATATGTTACAAGGGATTATTTCCACTTTTTTGTATCTGCTGATATTTGCTTTATGACGAACTATGTGGTCGATTTTGGGAAAGTTCCATGAGGAGCTGG
>PVIH01004868.1:69549-133263 GCA_004025045.1 Sigmodon hispidus
ATCTATCCAGGATTGAAAGTGGGGTATTGAAGTCTCCCACTATTAGGGTGTAAGAATTGATTTGGGATTCGAGCTTTAGCAGTGTTTCTTTTACATATGTAGGTGCCCCTACATTAGGGGCATAAATATTTAAGATTGAAATCTCCTCTTGACCAATTTTTCCTTTGATGAATAAGTAGTGACCCTCTTGGTCCCTTTTTATTGCTTTTAGCTTAAAGTCTACTTTGTTAGATATTAGGATTGCAACCCCTGCTTGTTTCTTAGGACCATTTGACTGGAAAATCTTTTCCTAACCCTTTATTCGAAGCCTGTGTCTGTCTTTGCAGCTTAGGTGTGTTTCTTGTAGGCAACAGAAGAATGGCTTCTGTTGTTGTATCCATCTTGTTAGTGTGTGACGTTTTATAGGAGAGTTGAGTCCATTAATATTAAGGGAAATTAGTTACCATTGATTCATATTTTCTGCCATGTTTGGTGGTAACTTGTTTGTATTTCCTTTCTCTAGGGTATTCTTCTGTGGACTTATTGATTGTTTGTGATTTCATGGATGTATCTGGGGTCCTTAGGTTGTAGTTTTCCCTCTAATACTCTCTGTAGTGCTGGATTGGTAGATAGATATTCTTTCAGTCTGACTTTGTCCTGAAATACCTTGTTTACTCCATCTATGGAGATTGATAATTTTGCAGAGTATAGTAATCTAGTTTGGCATCCATGCTGTTTTAGCGTCTGTATAACTTCTGACCACGCCCTTCTAGCTTTCATCGTTTCCATTGAATAGTCAGGCGTTATTCTGATGGGTCTGCCTTTATATGTGAGTTGGCCCTTTTCTTTTGCAGCTCTTAAAATTTTTTCTTTGTTCTGTATGTTTTGTGGCTTGATTATAATGTGGCGCACTGACTTTTTTGGGGGGATCATATCTATTTGGTGTTCTGTAAGCTTCTTGTATCTTTATGGGCATTTCCTTCTTCAGGTTAGGAAAGTTTTCTTCAATGATTTTATTGAAAACATTATCTGTGCCTTTGAACTGGTATTCTCCTTCTTCTATTCCTATCATTCTCAAGTTAGGTCTTTTCATGGTGTCCCACATTTCCTGAACATTTTGTGTTATGGTTTTTTTTTGTTTTAGTGTTTTCTTTGACTGATGTATCTATTTGAGCTACTGAGTCTTCTACTTCAGAGATTCTCTCTTCGATCTCTTGGATTCTGTTGGTTATGCTTGTATCTGAATTTCCAACTCTTTTTTTCAGGTTTTCTATTTCCATCTTTGCCTCATTCTTTTGCCATTTTTATTGCTTCTATTTCAGTTTTTAGTTCCTGGAATGTTTCTTTCATTTTTTGGATTACCTTTGCTTAATTTCCTTTCAAGGATTTGTTTATGTCTTCTAATTTTTTTGTTTGTATTTTCTTCTATTTCTTTAAGGGAATTTTTTATATCCTCTTTGAAGGCTTCAATAGTCTTTGTAAAGGTGTTTTTGGTGTTGCTTCCTTCTGCTTCCTTTTCATTTGTTCTGTTCAGGTCTTGTAGTTGTAGAACCAACAGTTTCTTCTGGTTTTGCCTTGTTTTTCTTTATATTATTATATGTATTTTTGCACTGGTGTCTTCCCATGGCTTCAGTGGTTCAGAATTAGGTGATACCTAGTCAGTTGTGGAAACAGGCTTGTGTGTCTCCTGTCTCCTCTGAGCAAGGGTTCTGCTCGATCTCTGACTCTTCTCTGGGCAGGGGTCTGAATTTCAAGTCCTCAGTCCTTCTCAGTTTGCCTTGGAGGTGGCAGGTGGTGCAATGTCCCCTCTTTTAGGTGTGGCTGGAGGAGCCTCTCACACCAAACCCTAGTCCTGTCTGTTAAGGACTGTCTGGGATTAAGCACCACAGACCAATTCTGGTTCCGGAACCAGGTTTTGTCTTTTCATGGTGTTCCAAATTTTTTGAGCATTTTGTGTTATGGATTTTCTGGGTTTTGGTGTTTTCTTTGAGTGATTTATCTATTTCCACTATTGAGTCTTCCACTTCAGAGATTCTCTCTTCCTTCTCTTGGATTCTATTGGTTATGCTTGTATCTGTAGTTCCAGATTGTTTCTTCGGATTGTCTATTTTATTCTTTGCCTTGTTTTGTTTTTACCTCCTTTATTTTTTCTATTTCAATATTTAGTTCCTCGTATGATTCTTTCATTTGTTAGATTTCTTTCCCTAGGTTTTCTTTTAAGGATTTGTTTTCATCTCTTCCAGGTTTTTATTTGTTTTTTCTTCTATTTCTTTCAGGGACTTTTTTATGTTCTCTTTTAAGGCTTCTATAATCTTCATTAGGGTCTTTATATTGTTGTTTCCTTCTGTTTCTTCTTCATTGCTCTGTTCAGGTCATGGTGTTGTAGATCCATCAGCTTCTCCTGGTTTTGCATGTTGTTCTTTATATTGTTACATGTATTCTTACAGTGGAGTCTGCCCATTGCTTCCTTGGTTCACTCTTAGTGGAATCTTAGTCAGTTGTGGCTACAGGAGTTGTGTGTCTCCTGTCTGCTCTGAAAACAAGAGTCTACACAATTTCTTACTCTGGTCAGGCCATGGGATCCTTGCTGTCTGAAACTGTCTGACTCCGACTCTGCCCTGGACACCATGGGGTCATGCTGTTCAGAGAGAAGATCATCTCTCTGTGATGACTTAGCCAGCCTTTGAGGCATGGCACAGCCATCTGTGATGTGACCTTAGGGATTGCTGGGGAAGTCTTCTCTGAGCCCAGGTCCAGGGCAGGCCTGGCCATGAGGTCAAATCCCAGACTATATCTGTGGACTCTGGGATGAGGTCCCCTGGAGGTCCAGGGGCTGGGACCTGCTCACTTCCCACTCTGCTCTGGACCGAGATCCTTGCTGTCTGAAGTCATCTGACTCTTACTCCCCCTCCACTCAATTCATTTTGTGATTTACCTGCTTGGCCATGTTCTCTACTCAGCTCCCTGCAAAAGCACAAACGGCATACCACACAAACCTCTGGCACCAGTCCCTCCTCAAAGCCAAACATAAAGTTAGCAACAGACCATTTACAATTTTTAATTCAGTGCTGCATAGGATAGCTACAGACATGTGCTCCTTATCAGAACCTATCTTTGTCTTTTTATAACATCCTTAAAAACATTTTTTTCATTGTTTCCTTTCAGGTCATTCATCTGCTTGACCTAGCTGAGTTAGAAACTCCATTGGCTGTCTCCTAGCTGAGTTAGAAACTCCATTGGCTGTCTTTGAATTCTTTGGATTGAGTTTTTAAGACAGACACCATCTATTCAAATGAATGGTAAAACAGCTTTCTCCTCTGAAAGCAATTGCACAATACTTTTCACATGAGCCTGGTTCTTTCCTTACTCTTAGTCCTCCAGGCCATACCCCAGCACAAATGTGTTATTAGTGTTACCTCCTTAATATCAGAGCCTTGTCTGGTTTACACTGTCGAAAGAAAATCCTGCTGAGGATGTCAGCTGAGCCAGTATCTCAGAGAAATCCAGAGTCTCTTTCCTTCGCTGACTCACTGTCATTTTTCTCTGTAGGGATTCTTCTGTCTCACTCTGTCCTTTTCCTGCTCTGGCTTGCTCTGGACCCTGTTTATGTAGTACTTAACTCATCTCTCCTGATGTTCTGAGATTGTGTCTGACCCTGCATTTGTTACTTTTCTCACACCTATCTGATTTACTAACATTGACCCCAGGTTTTGAAGCTCCTGTGAGTAACATTTTTTCACTGTAAATGGTATCTTCACAATAATGTTTTCCCTCCTTTAATGTATGTAAACATTTAGGTACTTCCTGTCAAAAGGCACAAAGACATGCTTATTGTGGCCTGGCCGGGAAAGGGCTGTTGTTGTTGTTGCTTTTCTGAGATAAGGTCTTCTACAGTCTGAGCTGCTTGTCTTGAACTGGCTGCATAGCTGAGTATGGCTTTGCATTCCGGATCCTCCTTCCTCCACCTCTTAAGTGCTGGAATGATAGGTGTGAGCAACCATGCCGCGTGCAAATGGTGCTGAGGATCAGTCCTTCAGCTTGCTTGCTCTGTGTTAGTCAAACATATCATCAATTGAGCTAAACTCACAGCATGACTTTTTAGTTCTTTAGATGAATAAAAGTTCTTATATGTGAACATATCCTAACATATGGCACTCACTAAACAGTTTTGGACCTGAGGAATTTTAGTTGGTAGTATATTACATTAGGAAATGAACATTTATGTTAAGAAGTCTTAACTTGCCATTGTGCTTAGCATGAATGTATGTATGGAATACTGACTGATTAAAGGAATATTTTAAATTAAGGACTTTCTGTATATTTTTATTGTACTTTTCTCAATAAAATGTTTTACATATATTAGTCCAATAGATTATGAGAAATTTGGTAAGTGGAGAATGAGTTTGAATTTTCAATCTTACTTTTATAATTACCTTAAGGTTATGTATTAACATTATTCACTTTTAAAGTTTCCTTTTTTTAATGTATGTACCCATTCTTGCAGAGACCGGAAGAGAACATGTGATTGCTGAGAACTAAAATAGGTCCTCTGCATTAGCAGCAAGTGCTTGTAACTACTGATCCATCTCTTCAGCCCCAATATTCAGCCCACTTCTTAATTATTTAAGGGAAATAATGCAACTTACCTATTTTTTTGAGTTAAATTGTGAGCAATGTCGATATTTTTTTGCTTAAAGACACTAACAACAGAATTGTACATACAGGCTTCCAAAGACTGCCTTAGTGTCTAAACACAGATGATATTACCAACTCTGGAATATTGGTAAAGGTTATATAAAGTATAATGAGTTGTCCATTATGATCAAACAAAGTTACAACATGTTTTATTGGATAAAACATACAAAACTAAAGTAAGATTCCTTTACCATTTGATAATAATTGAAAACTCACTGCAGTTTAATTATTTGCCTGTAAAAATTTGTGCAGCTACTTAATTGATAACAGATTTAATGTCCTTGGTATCACAATTCTGAGCTTCACTGGCACAAGTGACACATGTAGCACTTTGTGAGTTTTCACTGTTCCTACCTTTCTGAATAATTCTTGCATGTTATTTTCAAGACTTTCTATGAAAAACAATTTGTTACTTAATTTTTATTATTTTACTTTTCTTCTTTATCACTCCAAATTGAAAGTAAAAAGCACCAAGCTTAAAAAACAAAATGATTGTGATTTTCACATGATGTTAAATTATAGTTATATAGAAAGTAGCTGAAGAACGTATTCCCCAGGATGTACACAAGTTCTTTACATAAAACACCAGTTTTCAAATCTTTCCTTTTATGAGATACAAGATAATTTATGATAAGATCTATTTATTTTTATTTATGTGTATCTGTGTATTTGTATGTATTTTTGCATAGGTATCATTATATGACAAAAAAAAATAGTGTTAGATTCCCTGAAGCTGGAGTCATGGGTAGTTATGAGCTGCTGGAAGTGGCTGCTAAATATGCTTCAGCCTCCTGAAAGAGTTGCAAAGAAAACCCTATTAACTGTTGAGCTATTGCTCTGGCCTGCTTCAGTTTATAAAAAATAAATCTATTTCTTCTAAATTTCTTCTAATCTAAATGTACATAATGTTTACTGGAAATTCATGTTTCTCACATTCATCTATCTCTTTAACATTTTCTCCATATAAACATCTCTCTCATGTTTTTTTCTTTGTTTTTGAGTAACTGAATTTATCAATGGCCATGTAAGCTAGTCATTGGTGTCTAATGGCCTGAACAGAGGCTACCCAACTTCAGATCATGATTCCTTTTCTCCCAGACTCTTCTAGTTGGCAATAGTTCAATAGCAAAGTTCAAACTCCATGAGCTCCTTCTTTCTCCATGACTGATTGTAGACAGGTTCAGTCTTGTGTGAGCCCTGTGCTGATAACCACAGTTGCTGTCAGTTAATAATTGCATTGGTTATATGAACTCTAGAGGATGGTATTTTTTTACCCTTGGTCGAGAACATTTAGTAACAGAGCTAAAATTATTTCCCTTGGAGACCTGTTTTGTAGCTTTATAGAAGTTTGCATGTTCCCCTGATGAGTCACAAATGTTATCAGAGAAAGCTGTGAAAAGCAGAGAACAGTGTTATGTTCTATAAAAGTTATGTTCTCCAAACAATTTTCTTCCTGTAAATAAATCTAACTTACTGCTGTGTTTGCTGAACATTGAAATTAGAAAGATGCTTGGCCAATTGCACATCCTAATACCCACACAACCTTTTCTATTGCCAGAGACACTCACTCCAAAAAGGCAAAGACAAGAGCGAGATCTGGGGAAGAGATGTATGATGCAGCTTTCAGTTTTGAGTTTCTGGTGAAGCCCTATTGTGCCAGTACCAACAGAAACAACCCACAGAGCAGTAGCACTTTTAACATGGAATTTGCCACAAAATAGGTGTTCTTTTGGTAACTGATATTAAGTCCTAGTCTCTTTATTATGTGGAAAGTGTGTCAGGAGTCCATAGTGTGTATATGTCTGCATAAGAGGTAGATACTTGGTGGCATCCTCTCATCCTCTGTAGTGCTCTATCTTTTTTTGTTTGTTTGTTTGTTTGTTTTGTTGTTTTTTTATGACAGGGTTTCTCTGTGAAACAGTCTGGCTGTTCTGGAACTCACTCTGTAGATCAGTCTGGCCTCAAACTCACAGAGTTTTACCTGCCTCTGTCTCCTAAATACTGGGATTGAAGGCCTGGGCCATCACACCAATCATCACCACCTGGTTCCTGTTTGTTATTATTATTATTATTATTATTATTATTATTATTCTAAGACATGTAAATCTTACTGAATCTGAGGCTTGTTCTTTCAGATAGGTGGGCTACCCATTAAGCCCCCAGGAGCTGCTTGTCATCATTTCCCCAGCACAGGCCTTACAAGTATACCTCACTATGCCTAGCTTTCTACGAGCAATGTGAGTCACAATCAGGTCCTCATACCTGTTCAGCAAGTATTATGCCCCCTGAGCCATCTCCCCATCTCTGCTAGTTAGCATATAATATGAAGACAGTACACTTGCTGGTTAGTGTTTGTCAACCTGACACAAACTAGTCAACTGGGCATAAGAAAGATCCCATAAGAAATTAACTCCTGCACTGCGTCCTTCATAGCATCTTCTGTTTCCTTGTCTCCAAATTTAGCGGATGGTGTAGCTTTGGGAGCAGCGGCTTCTACTTCACAGACTAGTGTTCAGCTAATTGTGCTTGTGGCAATAATGCTACACAAGGCTCCTGCAGCATTTGGGCTGGTTTCCTTCCTGATGCATGCTGGCCTGGAACAGAATCGAATTAGAAAGTACTTGCTGGTATTTGCATTGGCAGCACCAGCCATGTCCATGCTGACATACTTAGGCTTAAGTAAGAGCAGTAAAGAAGCCCTTTCAGAGGTCAATGCCACTGGAGTGGCCATGCTTTTCTCTGCTGGGACGTTTCTTTATGTTGCCACCGTTCATGTCATCCCTGAGGTGGGCGGAATGGGGCACAGCCACAAAGCTGACACCCCTGGAGGGAGAGGCCTCAGCTGCCTTGAGGTGGCAGCCCTGGTTCTGGGTTGCCTCATCCCACTCATCCTTTCTATAGGACACCAGCATTAACCAACCGTTCAGGGTCCAGCCTCAGTCCATGGCCATTGCCATCCAGGAAGAAGAGCTAGAGTGCAATGCTCCTCACTTCCTCAGTGTCTTGTCTCACCTTGCCCATCTCCACCCACGTTCCTAGAGTCCATCGTGGAGAAGCGGAACAGCGCGTAGCAAGAACATTGTAGTCAGACAGAGACTTTGTGTTGTCTTCTAAACAGACTTTGACATTGAGTTTTGATGTTTCTCTTACCCCTATTCTCAGGGAAGATGGAATTTAGTTTTAAAGAAAAGTGGAGGACTTCAGACAATGAAATAGTAATTATGAAAATACAGTGTTCTGTAATTAAGCTAAAGTTTTTTTTCCCCCCTTAGTATAGAGGCTCTCCCACTTTACCTTTTGGTTTTTAGCATGGTTCTCACCGTGTAAGACTGATGTTTCAGCAACTGAGCTGCACGCCCTGAGTGAAGTGGCAGCACTCACCCTCTTCGACCTTAAGGTGATGGCAGTTAATTTGAGGTCAGAGCAAGGACAGTTGGCAGGAGACACAAGCTGACCTGTACCATTGAAAGGAGATGGAACAAGTAAACAGAGTCCACCCTTCCTTCCAGGAGAGCAGTGCCAGGGGTGGCTTGTGAAGAGGCATCTGGTGTCTCTTAGCATTTTCTGAAGTATCCTTTGCAGGGTACCTGTCTCTCAGAGGAGCCAGATGCTGTTCAGGTACAGGCTTTCCTTCAAGAACAGTATGATCACAGTGAAATTAAGGGATGTGAAATTTTCTGGGACTTTGGATAGTAACTGTCATCTTTGTAGTAACCTTTTATAAAGTGATACTATTACAAAATATATTGTCCTTTTCTGCTAAAAAAAAAAAAGAAAGAAAGAAATTAACTCCTTTACCTAATAGCATGGACTAGGACAGTATTTCTTAATAAATTATTGATGTGGTGATCTTGCTCCTTGGTAAATGATCCTGGGTTGTATCAGAAAGGACTGAGTAGCCCAGTAAATGTTCCTATATGGTCTCTGCCTCAATTCCTGTCTTTAGATTCCTGCCTGGAGTTCCTGCACTGCCTTCTAATGATGAACTATAATCTGGAAGCTGAAATAAATTTCTTTCTCATCAAGTTGATTTGGGTCCTAACAAAAGGAACCAAAACTGCTTTGTGAGACTATGCTGTATCTTTCTCTGCATGAATATTGTGATGATGTATTATTTGTAATCTAAGAAATAAAGCTTGTCTGAAGATCAGAGGACAGAGCCAACTACAGAGTTAGCCAGTGAACTAACTGACAATGTGCACATGTTTTTGAAGATTTCTAAATATCATTGCAAATTTTTTACATTTAAAGTTAAATTGATGAAAACATTTTACTTTGACGTATCTGCAATAGCTGACCACTTTATGAGTTTCTTTCTTTTTGGCTCACATATTTAAATGTTGGTTCATATGTATGTGTGTGTGTGACCATATACATGTTGGTACACATATGTGTGTGTACACATGCATGTGCATGGAGGCCAGAGGAGCTCCTCTGTGTCCTTGTTCAGAAGCAATCTTATTAGTCAGGGTTTTTAGAGTAACATAATTTATAGAATGAATCTACATATGTATAAAAGGAGACTTGTTAGGATGGTTCACAGATTGTGATATATCTAATCCAACATGGCTCTCTATGAATGGAAATTCTAAGAATCCAGATGTTTCTCTGTAGATGCACAAATTCAGGTTGTATAAAATGAGACTCAGAGCCAAATGTCAGGGGAAGGCTGAAATATCAGAGAGAAAAAGCACCACAGTCAATTCTCATCAAACTATCTTGCACTTCCTCAGTCTCACTCCTGGTCTCTTCTTCCTATAGCTTCTGTTAGTCACTTTTGTTTCTGCTGGGTTGCTATGAGCCCCTGTATACCCTATCCCATCCAAGTTAGTATTAAAGGCATGTAGCCTTGAACTCATAGAAACAGAAGAAGTTCTGGTCTCTGAAGTTATGGGATTAAGGATGTTGGTCATCACTCAGCTTTTCCTGTGCTGGGATTAAAGGTGTGTGTGATTGACTCTCAGCTGTTTATCCTTGTAGGCAGAAAGTTCAGGATTTGACTCTGTGCTCTTTCCATCACCAATATTCAGGTTTATTATATATGTAATATATATCCACATTGCTCAGTTCATAAGGCTGGATATCTCAGCTGGTAGTCATTATACACTGAAATTTCAAAGAAGTGAAGGAATGGACTTGTTAGTAAGGTAAGAACAAGTCAGCAAAGAGCAAAAGCTTCCTTTTTTTAATGTCCTTACATAGGTCTCCAGCAGAGGGTGTGACCCAGATTAAAAGTGTGTCTTCCCTCCCAGAGACCCAGATGAAAAGTGTCTTTCCAACTCAAGACCCAGATTAGAAGTGGCTGTCCTTTTTTCAGATTAAGTAAAAATTTTTCACTAGTATGCCCTCCATCTTGGATTTATTTAATTCCAGCTGCAGTCAGCTACCACGAATAGCCATTACACCATCTACCCTCTTTTTAAAACAGATTGGAATTCTGAAAGCAGGGTAGGCTAACTGACCACTGAGCCTCAGGAAAGCTCCTATCTTCTTCGTAGTTCTTAGAGTATAAGGACATGCCACCATATTCAGCATTTTTTTTTAAATATATGCCTTAGAATCTAACTCATGCTCTTGTATTTTCAAGGTAAGTACTTCACTCAAACTGCAAGACTATTATTTTTTCTTAAGGTAAGGGCTAATATAGTTCAGGCTGGCTTTAAAATGTCTGTGTGGCTGTGGGTAACCTTGAACCCCTATTTGTCACCCTCCCATTGTTTGAATTACAGGAATACATCACCATTCCTGTCTTTTGTGCTCCTGAATGGAACCTATGACTTTGTGTATGTTAAGCAGTGTTCTATCATCCCCCTCCCAGAAATTCTCACTGTTGTAGGACTTTATCAGGAATAAAAAGCCTGACTCAAGTAATGTTCTGGTTTGATTTATTTTGTCTTGATAAATGCCTTGACCAAAAGTAATTGGGTAGAAAATGATTTATTTAAGCTTATAACTTACAGTCCATCATGAAGGGAAGTCAGAACAGGATTCACAGAAGGAAATTGGAGGCAGAAACTAAAGCACAAGCCATGAAAGAAAACTGTTTAGTATCTTCCTCCCCATGGCTCTCTCTCAGCTTGCTTTCTCTCACAACCCAGGGCTAACTGCCTATACACATCATCACTAACAGTAGGCTGAACCTTTCAAATCTGTCAGTCAACGAAGTGGCCCATAGATTTGTCTAGAAGCCAGTTGATAAAGGTATTTTCTCAGTTCAAGATCCCTCTTATTACATGACCATAGTTTGACTGACAAAAACTAAAACCCAACCCCTTAAAAACACCATCACCACTAATGACAACAAACTAAACAGCACACATACTTTCCCTGTACTATGCCTTCTAAGTCATGGGCAGTCTGGTTGCAATTCAAGGCTCTCCCAGCAAGGCAGACTTTCAAATTGTCTGGAAAGTCTCTCTACAAGCCCTGAAAAACACATACATCAGCCTTGTTACTTTGCCCTATTAAGTACTTTCAAGCCTGTTGGTCTTTGGCTTTTAATCTCAAGTAATTATCACTTAGAAATGCTGGGCACCTCAGGACACCACTCTTAATTAGTCATTTAGAGAACAGTTCCTCACAGCAGTAGAGATTGAGAAGGAAGCAACCAGGCAACAGGAATATTTAAGGTACTAACTCTACCTTTATTTGTATCTAATAGAAGAGAAATTCTAAGTGATGGGTATTTCAATTTTTGTAAACATACAACATTTGGTACAATTCAATAGAAGAGTATTCAAATGGTAAGAAAGGGGTGTGGAAAGCAGAAATGTATAAACCATAAATGAGCATAGTGATTTTATTTATGTATTTTTGTCAGTAATAATGGCAGTCCAGTAAACCTTTCAGACTCTACCTATATCTGCCTTTCTAGTGCTGAAATTACAGTTATGTATTAATATGCCTGAACACATTAGTTACTCTTCTTTGTGATAAAGTATCATTATCAAAAGCAACTTATATTGAAACTAGTTATTTTGTCTTGAATTATATTGGGATATGGGTCCACAATTGTGGGGAGGCATGGGAACATGCTAGTATGGGAAGGCATGGTATCAGGTCACTGTGGGGAGGCATAATAGCAGGTCATAATCACAGGAGGGCATTGAAGGAGGCAACAGGTATGGTAGCCAGACCAGGAAGCTGTGAGTTCCGTCATTTACCATAAGCACAATGCAAAGGGAACAAATTATAAGTAAGTTGAGACTTTAAGCTCTCAAAAACCACCCCAGAGGTGTGCTTTATCAAGCAGGTCATGGCTGAAACTCTCAACCCTCCCAAAATAGCACCATCAACTAAGAACAAATATTCAAATGCTAGGGACTCTGAGATTTGCACAGGAGAGATGGCATGATTTGAATTTTCTAGTATAGAGGAGAAAGTTCTTAGCCTTTCTACCCAGCCTGCTCAAAAGAAGAAAGTGAGACACAATACCTGTCAGCAGTCAGACAGTAAGAAACAGGGTCAGATTATGGTGGATTCTAAGGAGATAAATATAGGAAGACTTGGCAAGAGAGCTTCAGAGAAAGTTACAGTTTTTCTTGAGAGAATGACTAAGTCCTTAATAGTGCTTTTCAGGGCTGTCTGCAGAGTCCCAGCACACTCTGGAGCACTGGCAGATAAACTCTGCCTGTCGCCATACCCACAGCTCCTGCTGAGGGAATTTGCATGGCTACCCACCACCACCTCGAACTGAGCGAACTAACAACTACAGGGGTCCCTGAAGTACAGAATCAGACCCCGCCCAGAGGTGAGGAGGGGTCACCAGGCCTAAGTGCCTATATCCCAACCAGGGAGGGAGAGCTGAGCTACCATTGGTTCCGGTTCTGCTTTTGGGACCAAGTGCTGTCTGCAAAGTCCCAGCTCACTTTGGAGCAGGGGCAGATAAACTCTGCCTGTCACCATACCCACAGCTCCTGCTGAGGGAATTTGCATGGCTACCCACCACCACATCGAACTGAGTGAACAGACAACTACAGGGGTCCCTGAAAGTTAGATTCAGACCCTGCCCAGAGAGGTGACAGCAGGCACACAAGCCCGAATGCCACAACTGACCAGGAGCCATCCAATTGTGAACCACTGAAGCCATGGGCAAACGTCAGTGCAAAAAATTACATAATAATACAAAGAACAACATGGTAACTCCAGAAGAGAGTGGCAGTCTTACAAATACAAGACCTGAACTGAGTAATGAAGAAGAAACAGAAGGAAGCAACACCAAAAATTCCTTTTTGATGATCATCAAAGCTCTCAAAGAAGATATGAAAAAAAGCCTTAAAGAAATAGAAGAAAATACAAACAAAAAATTGGAAGAGATGAACAAATCTATGAAAGAAACATGCCAGGAACTAAAGGCTGAAATAAAAGCTGAAATAGAAGCAATAAAAAAGGCAAAAAATAAGGCAAAGATGGAAATAGAAAACCTGAAGAAAAAAGCTGGAATCACAGATACAAGCATAACAAACAGAGTTCAAGAGATGGAAGATAGAATCTCTGAAGTGGAAGACTCAGTAGCTCAAATAGATATATCAGTCAAAGAAAATAGTAAAACTAAAAAAGTAATAACTCAAAATGTTCAGGATATCTGGGACACCATGAAAAAGACCTAATTTGAGAATAATAGGAATAGAAGAAGGAAAAGAATACCAACTCAAAGGCATAGATAATGCTTTCAAGAAAATCATAGAAGAAAACTTCCCTAACCTGAAGAAGGAAATGCCTATAAAGATACAAGAAGCTTACAGAACACCAAATAGATATGATCCCCAAAAAAAGTCAGCGCGCCACATTATAATCAAGCCACAAAACATACAGAACAAAGAAAAATTTTAAGAGCTGCAAAAGAAAAGGGCCAACTCACATACAAAGGCAGACCCATCAGAATAATGCCTGACTATTCAAAGGAAACGATGAAAGCTAGAAGGGATTGGTCAGAAGTTATACAGACGCTAAAACAGCATAGCTGCCTAACTAGAATACTATATATACCCTTCAAAATTATCAATTACCATAGATGGAGTAAAAAAGGTATTTCAGGACAAAGTCAGACTGAAAGAATATCTATCTACCAATCCAGCACTACAGAGAGTATTAGAGGAAAAACTCCAACCTAAGGACCACAGATACACCCATGAAATCACAAACAACAAATAAGTCCACAGAAGAATACCCTAGAGAAAGGAAATACAAACAAGTTGCCACCAAAAATGGCAGGAAATATGAATCAATGGTCACTAATTTCCCTCAGTATCAATGGTCTCAACTCTCCTATAAAGCGTCACACACTAACAAGATGGATACAACAACAGAAGCCATCCTTCTGTTGCCTACAAGAAACACACCTCAACCGCAAAGACAGTCACAGAATAAAGGATTGGGAAAAGATTTTCCAGTCAAAGGGTCCTAAGAAACAAGCAGAGGTGGCAATTCTAATATCTAACAAAGTAGACTTTAAGCTAAAAGCAATTAAAAGGAACCAAGATGGTCACTACTTATTCATCACAGGAAAAATTGGTCAAGAGGAGATTTCAATCTTAATTATTTATGCCCCTAATATAGGGGCACCTACTTATGTAAAAGAAACACTGCTAAAGCTCGAATCCCACATCAATTCTTACACACTAATAGTGGGAGACTTCAACACCCCACTTTCAACCCTGGATAGATCAACCAGACAGAGCCTCAATAGAGAAATAAGAAGTCTAAAAGAGGTAATGATGCAAAAGGATTTCATAGATATCTACAGAACCTTCCACCCAAACGCAAAGGAATATACATATTTCTCAGCTCCTCATGGAACTTTCTCCAAAATTGACCATATAATTGGTCATAAAGCAAATATCAGCAGATACAAAAAATGGAAATAATCCCTTGTAACATATCGTACCACCAGGGCCTAAAGTTAGAGTTGAACAACATCAAACCCCAAAGAAAGCCTACCAACTCATGGAAACTAAACATCGCTCAGCTGAACCATCTCTGGGTCAAGGAAGAAATTAAGAAAGAAATCAAAGTCTTCCTAAAATTCAATGAAAATTAATCTACAACGTATCCAAACTTGTGGGACACAATGAAAGCAGTCTTAAGAGGAAAATTCATAGCACTAGATGCCTATATGAAAAACCTAGAGAAATCCCACACTAGAGACCTAACAGTGCAGCTGAAAGCCTTAGAACTTAGAATTAGAAGCAAACTCACGTAGAAGGAGTAGACAGCAGGAAATAATCAAACTTAGAGCTGAAATCAATACAATTGAAACAAAAAGAACAATACAAAGAATCAACGAATCTAAGAGTTGGTTCTTTGAGAAGGTTAACAAGATAGATAAGCCCTTAGCTGAACTAATCATAAAACAGAGAGAGAGCGTTCAAATCAACAAAATCAGAAATGAAAAGGGGGACATAACAACAGACCCCCAGGAAATACAGAGAATTATCAGATCATATTTTGAATATCTGTATTCCACAAAAATGGAAAACCTAGAAGAAATGGACAGCTTTCTGGACAGGTACCATCTACCAAAATTAAATGAAGATCAGATTAATTACCTAAACAGGCCTATAACCCTTAAGGAAATTGAAGCTATCATTAAAAACCTCCCCCAAAATAAAAGGCCTGCTCCAGATGGTTTCAGTGCCGAATTCTACCAGACATTCAAAGAAGAATTATTACTGTTACTCCTCAAACTATTTCACACAGTAGAAACTGAAGGAATATTGCAAAATTCCTTTTATGAGGCCACAATCACCCTAATACCCAAGCCACTCAAAGGCACAACAAAGAAGGAGAATTACAGACCAATTTCCCTCATGAATATTGATGGAAAAATTCTCAACAAAATTCTGGCAAACTGTATACAACAATGTATAAAAGATATCATCCACCATGACCAAGTAGGCTTCATCCCAGAAATGCAGGGCTGGATTAACATACGAAAAACTGTAAATGTTATCCATCATATAAACAAACTAAAGGAACAAAACCACATGATCATAACCTTAGATGTGGAAAAAGCCTTTGACAAAATCCAACACTCCTTTATGATTAAAGCCCTGGAGAGATCAGGAATACAGGGAGAATACCTAAATATAATTAAGGTGATTTACAAGAAGCCAACAGCCAGTATCAAACTTAATGGAGAAAAACTCAAAGCAATCCCACTAAAGTCAGCAACTAGACAAGGATGTCCTCTCTCCCCTTATCTATTCAATATAGTTCTCGAAGTTTTAGCTAAAGCAATAAGGGAACAAAAAGAGATTAAGGGGATGCAAATTGGAAAAGAAGAAGTGAAGCCATCTCTATTTGCAGATGATATGATTGTATACATAAGTGACCCACAAAATTCTTCCAAGGAACTGCTACAGCTGACAAACACCTTCAGCAATGTATCAGGATACAAGATAAACTCAAAGAAATCAGTAGCCCTTCTATACACTAAAGATAGAAGAGCTGAAAAAGAAATAAGGGAAACATTACCCTTCATATTAGCTGCAAATAGTATTAAATTCCTTGGAGTAACTATAACCAAAGAAGTAATAGACCTATTTGAGAAAAATTTTAAATCGCTGAGGAAAGAAATTATAGAGGATATCAGTAAATGGAAAGCTCTCCCATGTTCCTGGATCGGTAGGATCAACATAGTAAAAATGGCAATTCTACCAAAGGCAATCTACAGATTCAATGCACTGCCCATCAAAATCCCAACAAAATATTTTTTGGACCTTGAAAGAACAATACTCAATTTCATTTGGAATAACAGAAAAGCCAGGATTGCCAAAACAATTGTACTCAATAAAAGAACCTCAGGTTGTATCACCATTCCTGACTTCAAGCTATACTATAGAGCTACAGTAATAAAAATAGCTTCTTACTGGCATAAAAACATAATTGTGGATCAATGGAATAGATTTGAGGATCCAGACATTAACCCAAAAACCTATGAACACCTGATCTTTGACAAAGAGGCCCAAAACCTTCAATGGAAAAAAGATAGTATATTTAACAAATGGTGTTGGCATAGCTGGATGGAAGTGTGTAGAAAAATGCAAATAGATCTGAGCCTGACACCCTGCACAAAACTCAAATTCAAGTGGATCAAAGACCTCAACTTAAACCCAACCACTTTGAACTTGATAGAAAAGAAAGTGGGAAATACACTTCTACAAATTGGCACAGGCGACCACTTCCTAAATATAACACCAGTGGCACAGACACTTAGACCAACAATCAATAAGTGGGATCTCCTGAAGCTTGGTAGCTTCTGCAAAGCCAAGGACACTGTCAATAAGACAAAATGCCAGCCTACAGAATGGGAAAAGATTTTCACCAACCCTACAAGTGACAGAGGACTGATCTCTAAAGTATATAAAGAGCTCAAGAATTTAGAGCCCAAAACCTTGAATAACCCTATCAAAAAATGGGGTACAGATCTAAAAAGGGAATTCTCAGCAGAGGAACTACAAATGGCTGAAAGGCACCTAAAAAAGTGCTCTTCATCTTTAGCCATCAGAGAAATGCAAATCAAAACAACTTTGAGATAACTACCTAACACCTGTTAGATTGACTAAGATAAAAGGCACAAATGACAGCCTATGTTGGAGAGGATGTGGAACAAGGGGAACACTCTTCCATTGTTGGTCGGAGTGTAAGCTTGTGCAGACACTTTGGAATGCAATATGGCGGTTTCTCAGAAAATTGAGAATCAATCTCCCCAAGGACCCAGCAATACCACTTCTGGGTGTATACCCTAAAGAGGCACATTCACACTCCAAATATATTAGCTCAACTTTGTTCATAGCAGCATTATTTGTAATAGCAAGAACCTGGAAACAACCTAGAAGTCCCTCAACTGAAGAATGAATTAACAAACTGTGGTACATCTATACAATAGAATACTACTCAGCAGTTAGAAAAAATGATATCCTAAAATTTGCAGGCAAATGGATGGATTTGGAGAATATCCTCCTTAGTGAGGTATCCCAATCTCAGAAAGATAAGCAGGGGATGTACTCACTCATTAGTAGTCTCTAAACAAACAAAAACCAAAAAAAAAAAGCCAATCATGCCCAAGCTGCAAACCACAACCACTGAACAGCTTGGGATCCGTAACACCCTGGACTGACCCTTCGGATCCCACTCCAACTATAGGAACACCTGACTCCCTCTTGTGGGAGGATGGACAAAACTGGATTTGGCCAGGAGTGGAGACTGATCCATACATTATTGGGTCAGTGGGACCATAGTACTGTCTTCTCCCTGCCCAGGGAGGGGATGGGGAGTTGCGGAGAAGAAAAATGACCTGATGTGGTGGGAGGGGGAAGGGACCTTGAATAAGGATATACAGGGATGGAAAAAAAATTCAGAGGGAAAGCTGAACACAAAGTAAATATATGTGTAGCAATCTTATTTGCATTATCACCCTTGATAAGCCTTGCTTATGATTCTTATCCTCTTTATAGTTATTGTTAACTTTTCAGCATTTTAAATTCATTTTACTGTTTTTTTGATAAATACAAAATAAATAAAGAAAAAAAAATAGTGCTTTTCAGTAGCAATTTCCAATGTCCTGGGCAACATGAGGTCATCAGATGTCACTGAAGGGTATCAGGGACTGCAAGCTATTGAGAGTCACTATTCTTTGCTGAGCTATTTAAATCCAACTTTGGAATTAATTAGATGTTTAAAGCAATCAACTTTTTCATGAAACTAAATTTTCGAGAGCACCATGGTGTTTTCCAAAAGAAACCATCTGTAACCTTGCTCAACAGTGCCTGTGGCTAGGGTAAGAAGCTACTCACTGCCCTTTAATTTACTTACTTCAATTAAAGGTAATTGACAAGCTCCTTCCATCTTCATAAAGAATTCCATCTTGAAGCCCATTAGTGCTCATATGAGTAGCACACCAATGCATAAACATTGATAGTGCTCAAGGATCAACCACAAGAGATTGTCCCAAGTATCACATATCACATAATTTATAGTGAACTTATTTATTAGCGAAATCATTTTCAAAACTACAAATAGTCTATGACACATGTCAACTTACTAATGTTCTACTGTGACCATAATTATTAACTACCAACTTAGAGCGTTCAAAACTATAAGAATGAGGTGGCTCACCAGGAACATGCTTACAAGGAAAGCACAAAGACATGAGTTCCATCTGCAGAGCCCACAGTACATAAGCTGGGTGTGATAGCATGATTGTGATCTAAATTTTGGGGAAGCAAAAGCAAAAGGTTCTTGGAGCTCTCTCTGATTACCCAGTCTAGCCTACTTGGAAAGTTCCAAACTAGTGAAAAGGAGGATCCATCTTAAACAAATAAGTAGGTATCATCTCTAAAACAACTGCCAATATTGTTCTTTAGGCTCCACTTACATGCATACATGTATACATTTAAACATACATATACAATAAGAAGCATGTGTGTATTAGTGTGTGTGTGTGTGTGTGTGTGTGTGTGTGTTAGTGTGAGAGAATCTTGGTAAATCTTTCTTGGTAATTGTAATGCATGTGCAAAATTGTGCATCTTTCTGATAATTTTAAGAAATGGGTTATTTCTTTACCCTGATCACTGGCACTATTTGTTCTTTGTACTTTTATGAATGAAGTATGCACTCTGTGCTAGTTGTCAGAAATTCCAGTAAAGCAAAGGTTCTACTTCAGTAGTGCTGGCCTCTTGCTATTCATACCTGTCTTAGTTGTGGTTTCTTTTGCTATGTGTGCTGGATCATTTTATGTCAACTTGACATGAGCTAAAATTACCGGACAGAAGAGTCTCAACTGAGAAAATGCCTTCATAGGATAGGGCTAGGCAAGCCTGTAGGGCTTTGGGCTGTTTCTATTTGTTTGGTGTTTTTATTACTGTTTGATGTGCAAGTGCCCAGTCCATTGTAGGTGAGGCCTAGTGGTTGGTATTTCTGGGTTTTAAAACAAAGCAGGCTGAGCAAGCCTTGGAGAGCAAGCAAATACTTCTCAGTGAATTGAGAGCAAGCACTTCTCAATGGCCTTTGTGTCAGTTCTTGCCCTCGGACTCCTGCCCTAATCTCCTTCAATGATTTTCTTTGACTGGGTTTTTATTGCTTTGAGAAGACACCATAACTATGGCAATACTTACATAAAAATATTTAACTGAGGAAGCTCACTTACAGTTTCAGAGGTTTAATCCATTTTTCCTCATGGCAGGAACCATGATGGCAGGCAGGGAGGCAGATGTGGTACTTAAGCTGAAAGTCCTACATCTTTCAGGCAATAGGAAGGTGACTGGGATACTAGGCAGAATCCTGAGCTTAAGAAACCTCAAAGCCCAATCTCATACTGATATATTTCCTTCAACAAGCCACTGCAACAGAGCCATACCCCCTAATAGTGGCACTCCCTTTGAAAGACAGCTCCTGGCTTGCTATTAGATTTAGTAAAAACTAAATGTTTGACACCAGGTTACCCTGTAACCTGCCCATCATGATCTGTGTATTATGGGACCCACCAAATCATAAGGGAGGATACGCACAGAAACAATTTATTATCAAATGGAAGAGATATATAAAAGATTTGGCCAGAGTAGGTCCTAAAAAACATTGCCCAAATGCCTATGGTTTCTACTTCTATTCTAATGTTCCCTGCCCTCAAGCATTCACATCTATATGAGGTGTTCCCTATGACTGATTGGCTGAGGAAGAGAAACCTGAAGCCTGATTTATTGATGATTTTATACATTATGCAGGCATAACTGCTAAATAACATCTTTAGCATTACAACCCCTTTCTGAGGCAAGCGTGAAAGACATTGGTAAAATAAAATCTTCACAGAGGGCAGAATTTTAGGAAGCACACACACTCAGACATTTTGTTTGGAAGCAGAAATGGAAAGTGTACAGTTATTCATGTATTCATGGGCTGTAGCCAATGGATTGGCTGGATGGTTGGGGTCTGGGAAAGAACATGATTGGAAATTTGGTGGAAAAGACATCTGGGAAAGTATTATGTGAATAAGTATCTCCAAATTTGCAAAGGATTTAAAAGACACTTGTGTTTCATATAAATGTTCATCAAAAGGTAACTTTGGCTAAGGAGGAGTTCAGTAATCAAGTAGATAGGATGACTCACTCAGTTTCAGCCTCTTTCCCCAGATATTCCTATCATTTCCCAATGGGCCTAAACAAAATGGACATTGTGGTAGAGATGGTGATTATTCATGGGCTCAACTACATAGACTTCTGCTCAACATAGCTGACCTCACTACTACTGCTGCTGAGTGCCAGAACAGCCAACAGCAGAGCCCCAGATATGACCATTCAGCAGCCTGGTGGCAGGTTGACTACATTGAACCTCTTCTTCTGTGGAAAGGACAATGTCTTGCTCTTCCTGGATTAGATTCTTATTCTTGCTATGGATTTGCCTTTCCTGCATGGAATTCTTCAGCTGCAACCACCATCTATGGACTTATAGAATGCCTGATATACTATCATGCTATTATACACAGTATTATTTCTGATCAAGGAACTAACTTCACAGAGAGAGAACTTTGACAGTGGGCCCATGGTCATGGAATCTACTGATCTTACCATGTTTACCACCATCCTGAAGCAGCAGGCCTCAAAGAAAGATGGAATGACCTTTTGATGACAAAATTACAGCACCAATTAGGTGGCAACAGCATGGAGAGTTGGGGAAGGGTTCTGCAGAAGGTATTATATGTTATGAATCAGTGTCCAATGTATGGTAGAGTTTCTCCTGTAGCTAGGGTCCACAGATCCAGAAATCAAGGAGTAGAAAATGGAATAGTTCCACTTACTGGGAAGGGTTTTGATTTCTCTATGTTTTGCTGGCCTAGACGTTTTGGTTCCAGAGTGGGTAGTGCTCCTGCCAAAAGACACAACACACATTCCACTGAACTGAAAACTTAGACTTCTCCCAGGTTGTTTTGGACTTCTAATGCTCTTAAACTAACAGGCTAAAAAAGGAAGATCAGTGAGTGTTGTGTTAGAAGGGGTGATGGATCTAGATTACCATGAGGGAATTGGATTTTCTCTCTACAGTGGAGGTAAGAAGTATTATGTCTGGAGTATAGTAAATCCTTTAGGGCATGTCTTGGTGCTACCATGCCTTGTGATAAAAGTTAATGGAAAACTACAATAGCCCAATTCAGGCAGGATGACAAAGGATACAACCCTATTAGGATTGAAGGTATGAGTCACTTTTACAAGAAAAGAGCAAAAGCCTGTTAAAGTGCTTATAGAGAATGGAGGAAATACTGAATGGGTAATAGAGGAAGGTAGTTTTAAATAACATCTAAAGCCATGTGACCAGTTGCAGAAATGAGGATTTTAATTGACATTAGTGCTTTTGTTATATTTTATTAAGAATGTATTTATATGGATATTTGTGTTATCTTTCAGTTTTTTATTATATGTTATAACATCAAGTAAGAGAATATCAATGGTTATCATACGTAAGTTTTAGATACTAGAATGATCGTCCTTAAGGGACATTGCCACTATTCTAAATTTATAATGCATTTGTGGTAGTAAAAGGGATAGTTATATCAGGTTAGTTAATGACTTGGTTATTGTTTTTTATTTGGAAAGTAATCATGGCATAAAGAGATAAGATTGCATGTCTAGTTGAAGGGGTGGATTGCAATGGCTATTCTTCATTGTCAACTTGACTTTATCTAGATTGAAATATAATCTAAAAGTGAAGGGTACACATGTGGTCTGGACCTTGAGGCACAAAGACAACAGGTCTTTCATCCTGATCTTGAGGCTGGATGACATATGCCTTTATTATAGAGCTTGAGATTGGAAGGAACACCTTTAATCTGGCCCACACCTTCTTCTGGAAAGACAATGGTTAAAGTAAAAATGCTTTTTTTCTTTTCCTTGCCTACTTGCCCTTGCCTTGACAATACATTGATTCTTATATTTTTGGTTGTGAGCTTAGCCTTTAATGGTTGAGCCATCTCTCCAGCCTGACACTACATTGATTCTTTCACTGACATTGGGACCTTTTTCTTTCGGATTCCAGCATGTATCTACAATAAACTGAGACATCCAGCCTCATGGATCTGAACAACTCTAGATTTTTGGACTTTCCATTCACAGCTATCTATTGTTGGATTGTAACCTATAAGTCATTCCAATAAATGCTCATAGGTAGATAGAAAGGTAGGGGGAGAGAGAGAGAGAGAGAGAGAGAGAGAGAGAGAGAGAGAGAGAGAGAGAGAGAGAGGACACAGAGAGATAGAGAGATAGATAGAGGGGGTAGATTGAAAAGAAAGATCCATTTTTATAAGTTTTGTGACTGTAGAGAACCCCAACTAATGGTTATGGTGATTCATCACATTACTAGTAACCCCAACACGCTATGATAAAAACATCAAGATCAAAAGTAACTTCGTGAGGAAACAGGTTATGTTTCTTGGCTTATAGTTCCATGTCACTGTCAGCAACAAAGGTTTTCAGGGCAGGAATTCAAGGCAGGAACTTGGAGATAGGAGCTGAAGTAGACACTAAGGAAGAATTCTCTTAGCCTGTTAACATATCATGCTCTACATCCTTTCTTATTCAATTCAGGACCACCTTCTTAGATGTGTCACAATCCACAGTTTACTGGGCTCTCCCACATCAATCATTAATTTAAATAATGTCCCATGGGCTTGCCCACACAACCAATTTTGTTGAAGTCATTCTCTTAATTGAGTTTCCTTCTTCTCAGAAAGTTCTGACAGCTCTAACTTGTGTTATATTGAATAATTAGTCAGCACAAGAGCAATTCTGAAGCTCCTGCTGACTACATACTACAGGTTCATAATACAAATTATCACACCAATGACTATGAAAGCCTGGCCTCACTGTCTGCAATTCTCTCAGCATTATCTTCTTTTGGTATGCTGTGAATATCATTCATTAATAAAAGAGCTGTCTTGGTCTATGGCAGACATCTTAGAAGTAGGCAGAGAAATCAGAGGATAGATAGGGGAAGGAAGGCAGAGACAAGGGAGCCACCCAAGAATCAACATGTGAAAGAAACACAGATAAGCCACAAGCCATGTATCAAAACAGATTAATAAAAATGGGCTGAATTAAGATGTAGGAGCTATCTAGCAATATGCCTAAACCATAGGCCAATCAGCATGAGATTAATATAAGATTTTGTGTGATAATTTGGGACTAGTTGGTCTGGGACTGCAGGTCTGTATGTCTGGACCACCAGCTGGACAGGACCAGAAACCACTATTACAGTCTTCTAATTTCCACACAATGGCTTAAGTTTTGAACACCTAGTAAATTTTCTAGCCCAAATCTCTAAATCTATCCACAATGCACCAAAAAACATGGCCAGGTCTGCAACAATCAATACTGGTTAGTTGGAACTGAGAAATAAACTGTGATTAAGAAGTGACCAACACCATTGAAGTAAAACCTTATGGCATGTGTTTTTACAGGATCAGCACCCAGAGGCTGTGGTCTAGAGGAGGGCACAGCTGTCCCTCTTGATGACAGCTGCATGAAAAGAAGAAAACAAGCTAAGCACTTACATTCATCTGTCTCTGCTTTCTCAAAGTGAACACAATGTGGCCAGCTGCATCTATACCATGTTGCCATCCCTTCCTTATCATAATGGGATTTCCTCTCACCATGAGCCAAAACAAACCCTGCCTTCCTTAAATTGTTTAGGTCAGAAGTTTTACCACAGTGAGGAAAAGTAAGAAATGCAATAACCATCTGGCTTTGTAACCATTGTGGATTGACTGATAACAAATATCTAAGGGCCATATGCCAGTAAAATCTTCCAACATACACACAAACTGTAAGTGCAGATTTAGAGGTATATCCTGACATCAATATGCCGCCCTCAATGTGACTAACTGCCACTACCATTAAAATAAATTTCCAGGTTAAGTCTCCCAGGAGAAAAGATCCTAGGCCTGTCATCTGTCTCACAGCATACTAAATTATTTCTTATAGAGTATGTGGCATTGCCCAAATCAAACACCCAAATGGAGGCAGTAGAGTTTTAGTGGCAGTGGTTCTTAGGGAGGGGTGGGAGCTGAGCACAACCATTTAACAAATTAATGGTCCAATATAACCACTCTTATTCCTTCCCTATAAATGAGAATAGTATCAATTACTCTTTCATCTGCAAGCAGAAGAGGGAGAGCATGTCTGAATACAAAATTTGGATTATTACAGAGATTTTAGGGATTTATTTTGTGCTGTCTTGGGGGAGGAGATATACCTTAGCTTTTTAATATGCAGTTTTCTTATTCATACTTATCCCAAGTAAGGAACTACACAACTGGCATTTGTCCCTAAGCTCTGCAATTTATCTTGTCTTCTTAATATTATTAAAACTTCATTAGAGAAAAACAGACAGCTGACATGTTCAGTGTACTGAGGCAGAGTGCCTGCAAAGAGAGGGAAAGAAGATGTTTTCAAGATTCTTTTCACAAACAGGATGTCTCCATGGAAAGTGTAAAACGAGCCACTGTTGAACCATCAAGATTAAAACTGAATGTATTTGCTAAATACTAAATAAAAGTGCTGGTCTTTAAGGTCAGGATTGCCTATCCCTGTTAATTTTAGTTGTAATTTTGTCACTGTTTAGTCAATCTAGATAAAAATCTTGATTGGGTGATTGTTTCAGTTACCTTGTCATATGAGCATTATCTTGAACTTTAATTAATGTAAAAGTGTGGCCCAGTCTACTGTGGGTGGCACCATTCTCTAGGAAGGTGGCCCTGGGTTATACATGACAGGCAGTTAAGTATAATCCTAGCAGTTATTAAGTCAGCAAGTACTGTTCTCCATATTTTCTGCTTTAGGTCTTGCCTGAGTTATGGCCTCGACTTCCCTCAATCATGAATTGTGACCTAGAAATATAAAATAAAATAAAAACTTTTTTTTCCAAGTTAACTTGGAACAAAAGGAAACTAGAAAATTTTTTAGGTGTCAAATTCTTGATATATGCCTTTTCATACTCCATTCTTTAAAAAAATAATTTTAACCTTGGTGATTATAACTCTCTCACATGGGCAAAGTTGAACATGCCCTATGTTTGCATGCTTGTCCTTAATGTTCTAATACAACCACTTTGGAAAATCAATTAACTTGTCTATATTGAGAATGGGTTTGTATCACCGTTGATTTGTATCACCATTGATTTTAGGAATGAAAGCTTTGCTCTGCTCCTTTACATAGTTTAGGCTGACAGAGTGACTTGTGTGTAAGATGATTGCTCTTGGTTAAGGGAAGGTGTAGAAGAAATACCATTATTTTCTGGTAGTCATTTTTATTCTTCAATTGTGCTTCCTAGAAATTTCACATGTACAAATATTTATGTATTTGGAATAAGTCCACTTTGTAATCAATCTCTATGGGACTAGATAAACAATTTGTACTTTGAATGTATTTAATTTCTCTGCAGGGCAACAAAGTAGTTATTTTTTATTTTCCTAGAAATATTGGGGTTTTCTTGACAGGAATGTAGGTCTTTCAATGGGAAGGGAAGCCTGCATTAAATAAGTTCATTCAGGAAGGCCTCCAACACATCTATCAGGCCTAAATCCACACAGAGAGGACTATACTTATTGCCCTGTTGCTTTCAGGATATCTGGTCTGTGCAGTTCCCTCAAGAAAAGCCTGCATCCTCATAGGCTTAGGCTATATTGGTTGTGAATGTGACCAGACTACAGTCAGCGATTAATTTTTAAGCACCTCTGTGAATCATTCCTTGATCAGGTTACATGAAGGGGGAAGGCATATTCCACATGTAGACACTGCATCTTTAGTAAGTTGTCAGATAAAAGGAGGTCAAATAGACAAGCTATGCTTTTCTCTCAATGCCTACATGACTCTTTGAATGGACTCAAGAGGATCTGCTTCATTGTTGCTATTGCCTCTGCTGTGTTATTTCATTGATAGAAGACCCAATCTTCTTGAAGGTCCATAATGGACTAAAAACTTATAGCTCTCCGGGAATCCTCTAGGCTTTCCATGCCAGATCCTGATTACCAAGGAAATATATTCTTGAGGACTGAGATGCTACTGTGTTCTCAGAATCTTCAGTGTGATGACAGTCATTGTTAGACTACCAAGCCAATGACATAAGGCAATTTCAAAAATCTCTTTGTATTGTATATTCTTTGCATCAGTCTTATTTGCTGTGAGAGCCCTATTACAGGTTGGATAAAAGTTGAACTGAGATTTGATGAACTGTCATTGCCAATAGGCTAGAAAGCACTTTCTATAAAGCTTGCAGAAACTGATCTCTATGATCTGGGGTGGCGTGCACAGACTGAGAGGAACTTGCAAAAGTCATTTTAAACCACTAAGTCTGTGCCACCATGATCAGGAACACACAGGGGACAAACCTTACTTGGGACACCAAATGAGTAGGGAAAGAGTCAGCTGGATTATAAGAGCCCCAGACTTTAGCACAACTGACAGTATGGAAGTACTACTGAGGCTTTGGAACCCAGAATGTAGAAAGCAACACTTGCCAAAAAAAAAATAAATAGCTATTTGGTTTTATAGTTCTTCTGGCTAACTGTTCTTGCAAACTGAAATGTGACAACCCAGAATGCATTTTATTTTTGTGCTTTAACGCTTACCCAGAGAAAGGCTTAGAATAGCACTGGGGTCCCAAATACTCAGAGTAGTCGCCAATGGCCTATAAAGATTTTCTATTGGCTTAAACACATATCTGAGTAGTCTTCTCTGGTGGAAACCTCACAGCAGATGGTACTGAATTCACCCCTGCACTGGTCTTGCTTCAGCATCTCTGACTTGTGCTGGCTGCATGTGATGATAGTGATGTTAATTACACTGTGAGGATATTATTTACCTATATCACCTCATGATATGCTTTCTTATGATAACCAACTCTGGTGGCTGTTGTTGACCAAAGTCAGAGCTGTTGTAAATAATGTCAATGGCTGTTTTCTCTTGAATACCTACAGCTTCTGTCTGTAATCAAACGGGACCCCAAAGTGGAAGTTGCAGACAAATGGATCAGTGACCAAGAAACTTAAGGAGGACACTCCATCCAGTGATGGACAACACTGAGGAGAAAGAGAAAGCTCCAGACAACTGTTGTGCCAGCCACACAAAGCCAATTTATGCCAGCCTCCGGAAAGGTTGTAGATAAAACTGCAAGGAACAGTAATAAGGAGAAGCAACCAGAAATGATAAGGAGGATAATTAAAAAAAAAAACAACTACCCAGACTGAAGTTGAAAGCTTAGGAAAGCAGTCAATAGAACTCTTCCCACATCTCTGGAAAGGTCACGAGCTTCTGGTCTGATTCTGACTCTCAGATTTAGAGGACAAAGCAGCACAGAACAAGTCAAAGACAATACCCACAGCCTGAAAAACTCAGCCTGCTAGAGCATACCCAGGACATAGACAGTGGCAAAGCACCAGCAAGCCAGCAGCAGCTGCAACTGCATTGACCCAAAGGAAGAGGTGAAGGCACCAGGCACCCCCAGAAAGCTGGCGCATAATAAGCAACCGCCACCCCTAACCAGAAGAGTTATAGTGGGGAAAGCTCTCCAAAGAGGAGCAAGAAGAACAGAAAAAACAAACAAACAAACAAAAACCTATAAAGAATAAACCATGTCCCTACATTTTAATCTTCATGCTTTTTGCTCCCCTACCATAGAAATTCTTTTTTTTTTTTTTTTTTTTTTTTTTTGGAATAACAAAAAATATTTTACTAAAACATAAGATTTACAGAAGTTTCCAGACAAGCCATACAAAATGGTCACAAGCTTTTTTTTTTTTTTTTCTTTTAGGGGATGGGGCAGAGAATCTACATTTGACAGCAAAGTCACAATGTTATTAGTGAGGGCTGTGATATTTATTTAATGTTCCCATTTTGGTTCAGACAATCAAGCTTGTCCATCTACAGTGTCTAAAGTTAGACTAGGCTAGAGAGCATATTCTAAAAAACTGGTTAGCTGCATTTAACCACTGCAATTAGATTCCCTAAGAGGGAAAGGAGATCATAAAATTAAAACTACTTTCCCCCTAAAAAATAAAATAAAAACACCCATACCCCTGGCAGCTAACCCTGACAACTACCTTCATTCACAGTGCTTTGTACTTAAACCATGATGGGGAAACGAACCCAAGCAGAGTCACTGCTTTTAAACATTTCACAACAACCCGGATGATATTTCTAGCCTCTGCTCATGCTTTACAACAGTGAATCAGGACAAGACATAGATTTGCTAATGTGCATGTAATCACCAAAGATGAAGATGCCTGGGCTTTTATTCTGTAATGTGTCTAAGACTGTGTCCATTAAATGCAAACAAAAAAAGGAAGAGTCTTGGCAGAACAAGAGAAGTGATGTACACTCGATGATCTGATCGACTTAAATATTATTCATGGCATATAGCCTAGTCCATGCTCTCGCTGTTTCTATGGCTTGGGCTTCATTGGTCTTCCACTGCTCGGCTACATTCTTGAAAACTCAGCTTTCAAAGAAATCCACAAAGCCAAAGCAGCCTGTGTGAGAACATTAGACAGCATTGCTGAGTCTAACATGAGCAACCCCATCATGGCACTCCTTCATGAGAGAACAGGTGGGCACAGGTTTACATAGCCATACCTAAAGTATGAAAATGTATGGGGGAGTACCAGGAGTGCCCAAAATGTCCAGGTAGTGAGTGCTTCTAGGTTTACATGACTCTGTCTCATCATACATATGAATGAGAGGGCCTTGCCCTCCACATGAAGCTTGTTCTGTGGGCCCCATGTCAGCTTAGTCAGACTAGCTCCTTTATCAGGTAGCTATAGTATGACAGGAATCCTTATGCCCACAGCTAAGGCTGTCATCTCCAGAACACCAGCATACCAGCTCCAAAGAAGATGGCAGCAGAAAGATCTTCAGTCAGTTAAGCCTCTGACAAGTCCAGAAGATCATGCTCTTGCCTGCCTAGTCATTGCCACCAAGAATCCCTTAAGCAAGCTGGCTATCTCTTTTATGTCTCTGCAGCTATGGCAGCTGCAGCTCCCAAGCACCTGCAGACAGTGGCCAGCAACTTCTGAGCAGAAAGGCAGACAAGAAGTCTTTTGAGGATACTACAAAGAAAATTGTGAACCCCATGCCAATCCAAGATGACTGCTAATGCATCTCCTTCCTTCACAGAAGAGAGGAGAAAAGCAATATGGAGGGGATGACATTTTTTTGGTTAAGAAGGCAGCTGAGGATAGTTGACATGCCAACTCAGCCTCTACCAGACGGGAGCACCTGAACAGTGATCACTCCTTCTCAGAAGAGTCCAGTGAGGACAAGAAAGAGAAGCCCACAGGGTGAGGCCACTCCAAAATTCAAGTTCCCTAGGTAGTGGCATCCCAGATGTCCCAAATGGAAAAATAAGTGAGGAGAGCACAACAGAGAAAGAGAAATCAATCATAAAGAAGTGGGGGAAGACAGAATAAGGCATCAAAGATGCTTCAAGCTAAGGAAGTTGAGCTACAGACTCCCAAAATGCCTCTACAGAGAAAGAAAGGACAAAAGGGGGCACTTTTCCTGTTCTTAAACATGAGACACGAGGAAATAGAAGATACACAGATGGCAGACAACTTCTTTGATGATAATCAAGGTGTAGATAGAGACTGCAGTGAGCAAGGAAATCAGGTTCTGAACTTCACCAAAGGCAAATGTTTCTGGCATGAGAGAACCAAGAAGCAGGTAGATTGGGGGGAGCTTCCATTCCTGCTCATGTCAAGTCTATTAAATTTGTCTATGAGTAACCTGGGTGGGGTCATCTTTGGCAAAGCAAGTGTGATGACAAGAAGTTACTCAACTCTGATGGACCTAGAAACTCTCAGTGTAGAGCAGTTCTGATAACTTCAAGGTCTTAGACTTTGGTCTTTTGTGTTCTTTCTACAGATTTGCTTTTGAGTATCAAGTGTCAGGAAAAAATTAGATGGGATAGTGTTTTATATAACACATGTTAGTTGTGATACTCTTTTCCTGCTCTGTGGAAGTCTACTGTGAAGTTCTTGTGTGTTCTATATTAATTTATTTTGTACTGATTTGGATGTGATTTTCAGAGATGAGTTACCCAGATGGGGCCTCAGCTATTGCCTGATGCATAGGAAAAGTGCCACATGTGAGAACTTTTTTAATTTGAGGATTAATTCTCCCTGTGTGAGCATATGTATCCACATTTTATCTTTCCATCTCTCAAAGCCCATGGTGGGAGGGCAGCTATAAAAAAATTTATATTAATCTGTTAAGCCTCTCCTCTTCTTGTTTACTTTATCTGGGGCTTTAGCTTTCAGATGCTGGCATGGATCTACCATGTTTTGGGAATAAAATTATTGTTCTTGGAATGTAGCATCCTATAAAACTGACAAGCAAAATTTCAGTGTGTTTGTAAAGGCTGTGTGCATTGTTCTAACTAGTTTTCTTTCAGTAATTTTTATTTCTATTATTATTGCCTATGTTTGCAGTATATTTTTTATTTCAAAGCAGCATTTTCTACCATTGAAGACATTTTCAAGAACTTGACTGTCACTATTGTTGTGCTGTCCAAGACTGCCTTTTCTTAATTTTAGCACTGTCAAGAACAAAATGACATGAATATTATGTGCAAAAAACTGTTCCTTAAATCAATGCTTGGCTGTCTGTGCCTGCACACTCATGGCCATTTGTATGCTCCTCAGGAGACTAAAGTCATCATTGTATTTGTCTCAAAATAGACCATAGCCTTCTTACAAAGTTTAGAATTGGCGCACAATCCAAACTACTAATTGGTTAGTGTTTCTACACTGGAATTGAAAGAAAGAAGACTTGTCTATTTATATAACACCTAAGTACCCAGCTAGCTGTCACCTCCTTCATATTCAGCCAGTACCCCAGCCCATAGGATAATGCCATGCATATTTATAGTGGGTCTTCCCTCTTTAATTAAATAAACCTAGAATGACCCTCAGTGATATGCCCAGAGACTTCTAGGGATTCTGGATCTTGTCAAGTGTACACTCAATATTAATTGTCACAAGAGGGTATGTTTTATTATGAGAAGAACATGAATTTGGTATGGGAGTGTTTTAAGTGCTGAAAGTAAGAGGAAGCACCCACAGTGAGAACAAAAGAGGGAAACCTGGATGGACAAGTCCAGCTCAGCTGCCACCACCACTCGGGTCTATTTTTAAGTGACATAGTAATTTTTTATAATAAATCTTATTTTGCTGCCAAGTAATAATCTCACAGAGAAAAGATTTTCTGGAGAAACACAGTAATAACTTGTATATAAATTGGATATATACATTTATATCTATGCAAGAACATAAAAGAAGCTTGATAGGGAAGTTGTGTGGACTAGCATGTATGAAGGACATATATTGTCCTCTGCATCTCACTCCTCAGTGTGCTCAGAAGTCATCTAGCATATGTGTTATTATGATGCTACTTTTGGGTTTCAAACCCTAGAAGTATAGGGCAGAACTCTGGAATCTTTCTTTGCAAAGCATTGAGAAGTGTTGTGATTTAAAAAATAACTCCTACCAATAGGGCCATATATTTAACACTTGCAGCCCAGTTGGTGGTACTATTAGAGAGGAGTGTAGAGTGCTTTGGAGGTGTAGCCTTGCTGGAGGAAATGGATTACTGGGGGTAGATTGTAGGGTTTTATTATTGTGAGTCACATTATGCCTTTTTTCAACCTCCTGTGTGTGGATAACATGTGATCTCCAGCCTAACCATGTGGTCTTGCTGTCATGATGGGCCACATCACTCTGGAACAGTGAACAAAAGTTAACTGTCTACTTTAAGTCACTTTAGTTGTGGTATTCTGCCATAGCAACACAACAAAACTAAAAAATTAGGTTTTTTATGCAGAATTTGGAGCATAATTTTATAAACTGTTGATTAGAGAAGCAATATGTAGTTGCTGGTCTATGTAACAACTTGACACAAGCTAGAGTTTTCAGAAAGAGAGGAACCTATATTGAAGAAATGTCTTCATGAGATCCAGCTGAAAGACATTTTTTCAATTAGTGATTAGTGGGGGAGGTCCCAGCCCATGGTGGGTAGTATCAGCTCTGGTCTTTTGGTCCTGAGTACTATAAGAAAGCAGACTGAGTAATCCATGGGGAGCAAGCCAGTAAGAAGCACTCCTCCATGGCCTCTGCATCAGTCTCTGCTTTCAAGGTTCTGCCTGTTTCAGTTCCTGTCTTGACTTCCCTCAGTGGTGAACAGCAATGTGGAAGTGTAAGAAAAATAAACCTTTTCCTCCACAGTTTGGTTTTAGGCCATGTCTTTTCATCACTATAAAATAAACACTAATTAAGACAGAATGCAATGCTTAGTTGTCTCTGTCTGACCAGACATTTTACCTATCTCTGTCCATATAATATTGTGGAAATTGTATCAAAGGCTATTCCATGGCTATGTATCTTATCTTCCCCAAAGTATTTAAGGGTGTCTAGTTATTCAAAATCAGTGCATATAGTGCATGCTTCATATTGTACATTATTAGTTAAAATGAGCATTTGTAAAGAAATTAATTTGAGGATAGCCTTAGCCTTTCTGTTTAAAATAATATCTATATGTGTCAGGAAGGACATATGCATGTGAGAGCAGGTTATGTATGTGTGAAGGGGGGCATATATGTAGGGATATGTTTGTTTCTATGTCCATTTATATGTATGTGGAAGAGCAGGCATTTGCCTGCCATTGAGTATGAGTGAAATTTGACAGGCTTTCATTCAGCACTGAATTTGCCAAGCTTCCTGGTGATGAGAAGCCAGTGAGACCCTTGCCTCCTCTTCTTTTTGTGGCAGAACTTTAAGATTACAGACATTCACTACTGTGTCTAGCTGTAAATTGATTCTCAGAATATGAACTCATGTCTGTATGATAGCATGGCCAGCACTTTTTTCCACTGAGCCATCTCCCCAAGGATATCTTGCATTGATATAATTGAAGCTTTTCTTTTTACTTCTACTACTAGAATTTCCTTTCTTTGTTCAGGGCTCCAAAAGACATCTAACAGCATTACATTAATATTACACACCATTTCCTGTAATATCCATGAACTCCAATCTTTACATTTTGAAGGAAATTGTTATCTACCATTGTATCAGCTATATTTACAGCTATCTTGAGATGCATGCACTCCCACCAGATTGGACATGCTAGAAAATCTAGACAATTTTCTGTCTCACTATCCAAGGTTTCTTACTGGTCATTAAATAAAATCATCTGCCTTTTCAAGAGCCAGATAAGCCATGAAAGTAATTCTCTGTCTTTTTTCTGGTATCTTCTCTGTCCACTTATACGAGTTTGATTTTTCAAATTTACAGCTTCTGTGGTTCATAGTCTTTTCTATCAATCTATTCCCTTTAGTTAATGTGGTTCATCAGTTACCACAGGCAAGTCCACTTATATTTCAGTTTCTGTGAGATTATCTATTCAATATCCACTTAGGAGCTGGCTTGCTTTTATTAACATTGTAGGAAATGATACTGGCAGTGGGACAGCTATGTCTCACTCTGTCGAGAGAATGATATCTATTAGTCATAGTCATATTTTAGGTTTTCCATGGGTAGATTTATTAAATATATAGCTATTTAAACTAAAGAAATATTAATTAAGTAGTAGATCATAAATAATCTGTATATGGTAATGATAATATATGGATGATAGATAATAGATGATGGATGAATGGAAAGATGGATAGACAGATAGATAGGTAGATAGATAGATAGACAGATAGATAGATAAATAGATACCAATTTAGAAGCTCAAAGCACCTAACAAAACTGGACTGGGGAAGGCAGTCAGCTGGAACTGTATAACAGATTAGAATGTCCCATTGTGTGAGGCTTCCAAGTAAAATAACAACAGATAGGGATAATATCATCAATTTGGCTTACAGCATTGAGCAAAAACTGACAAGGGAATTTGGGGAAGCCAGCTGTAGTTCCCAATTAATGTTTCTGTCCACTAATGAGCTTTCCATGACTGAAATTCTGGCTTCTTTTTCCTACTGCAGACACTTGTCTATCATGGGATAAACAATGGAAATGGTTTGCCTTTGCGCTGTTCTCAAGGATTCTCTACTCTTACACTTGGCTGTTTTGCTGTACTCTTTCCTCTTTGATGCAGAATTAGAAGGTAGAGACTATGTCCAGATAAAGTGGCTTGGAGAACAGGTTAAAAATTCTTGGGTCGGGGGCTGGAGAGATGGCTCAGTGGTTAAGAGCACCGGCTGCTCTTCCAGAGGACCCGGGTTCGATTCCCAGCACCCACATGGCAGCTAACAACTGTCTGTAGTTCCAGTTCCAGGCAAAACACCAAGGCAAATAAATAAAGTTTTAAAATAAAAAAAAAAAAAAAAAAAAAAAAAAAAAAAATTCTTGGGTCTGAAATGGGGAGTCTAATCTGACTCCAGAGCCAGTTTCTCAGTGAGTTCACACAGCAATTTGGGATTTACCAATATAATGTGAGTCATCTGAATATCTACAAATGTGTTAGCCTTCTGGGAGGAGCTGTCAGCTCTAGCTCATGTCTAACTCTTGAAGACATGTAGATGGGTTAATAGTTACTTTCCTTGTGGTAGGTGACAAGTTTAACATTAGGATGCTTTAGGTAAGTTGAAGATAAAGTCTTCTTCCATGATTAGCAACTGGTAAATTAAGAAACTAAAACCATAAGTTATTAATTACTGCTCAAAAGAATAGGTTTAGCTTTGGGATATTGCTCTATAAGTAAACAATTTGTTGAATAAAATGTTAGAATCTGAAAAATCCCAGAAACCCACATAAAAGTCATACATATTAAATTAAATGCATATCTGGAATTTAGAGCTCCTATGGCAAGATGAGAAGCAGATACAGAACAATCTCTAGAATCTCATGGGCCAAACTTATTTGGTGCACACAACAGTGAACAACAAGGAGACCCTTCCTCAAATAAAGTGCAATGTGGGAACTGACATAGGAGGTTGTTCTCTGACCTCCAGACGTGCACAAATGCACATGCTTACCCGCTGAGTACAAACACAGACAATACTGTTGCAGATATTTTATTTGTGTTCTGACAAATCTTTCTTGGAGTCAGAGTGCAGAGCCAGCCACTAATTAACCATAGAGTTCTGCAAGTCTGTACAGAGAGAAAACAGGAAGTAATAAGGCAGGGTGGAGACAGTATCTTGGCTGTTTTAGACTGGAGGAACAAAAGAGGAAGAAAGTGACTGTGGCTGTTCTCCTTCTCTGATCTTTCAGGTTTTTAACCCATATCTGATTCCTGGTTTTTATAGATAACATTAATTAGATTTGCACTTTATCTGATATTCAACATTTGGGGCACAAATTCACACACAAAAAAAGCCGCTTACTAATGGCTTTGTAGCCACTGGCACAAGCTGGAGCTGCAAGCTGGAACTGCATCTAGTGGAATCAGCACACCACCAGTTGGCTTTTCCTTTCTTCCTCAAGCTCTCTGAGAAAGTCTGGGATTTTCTTGTAGCAGCCTCTCTACAACAATCTCCTCAAGCCCAAAATGCCACAGGCACTTGGACTTCAAAGATGCCACTAGAATTAATACCTCACCACAGCCAGCTCTGCCTTCAGGCAGCTCTATGCTATCATTTCTTACCTATCAAACTTTTGAATGTTTCTTCAGGTAGATGTCTGTCTCTTTGGCTCCTTTTCCCCCCATTTGGTGTGGAGTTTCCCAGGAGCATCACTTTTGTTCTCTGCTCAGATGTGCTATGAAACAACAGCCAGCCTTACGTATTACCATCATTGTAATTTAGTGAAACAATTTGTGGTGTGAGATTATGTTCTGGTAGATGGTAAATATTTGTTCCTCCTACTGGTTTAATAAGATGCTAATTGGCCAAAAAGCAGACAGGAAGTGTGGGTGGGACTACCAGACTAAGTAAATTCTGGGAAGAGGAATAATCAAACAAAGATGGCAGCAGACAAAGAGGGAAAAAAGCCAGAATGCTGCTCTGTGAAAACGCATTAAGCCATGTGACTAATTATGGGTTAATTTAATGATTAAGAGTTAGCAAATTATGTGACTGAGCCATAGGCTGATAAGCATGAAATTAGTGAAAATTCTTGTGTATTTTTTTGAAACTTTGGGACTGCTGGTCCAGATCTCAGGGCAAGTCCAGACTAGAAACTTCATACTACAAATTGGGAATTCTTAAAGGAGGAAATGAATTAAAAGAGAGATTTTTTTCCTGTTAAAAAATGGGAAATGCCAGAGTTAGGTCTCTGTATGTTTACAAAATAGATGGTTTCAAAATAGAACTATTAAATGAGGGAATAATTAATTTAGATGGAATTTGTTTAATGTCAATTATGGAAATTATCAGTTTGAAAATTATTGTTTTATTCTTTTTATGAATAAAGTCATATTTTTTATCCATGTATCCCCTTGTTCAAACTCCCTTCCCTCTCCCATCGCTCCCAGTAATTCTCTCTTCTCCCCATCTCCTTATCTCCTCCAAAGCAAGGGCAGGAGGTCCCGAGGTCCCATGGTGGTTTAGTTCAGCATCTACTCCAGGCAGATCGGCTTTCCTCATCCCAACATCAAGACTGGGTCAGGTGTTCCTCTGGAGGGAATGGGCTCTAAGGTGCCAGCCAGTCCAAGATGTTTCAGATCCCAAGCTATACAGTGGTTGTGGTTTGCAGCTTGGAAATGCTTTGCTTTTTGTTTAAAGTCCACTAATGAGTGAGTACATCCCCTGCTTATCATTCTGGGTTTGTGATACCTCGTTCAGGAGGATATTCTCCAAATCCATCTATTTGCTTGAAAATTTTAGGATTGTTTTATTCTTAAACAAGTTGGCTTATATGAATGCCAAGATACAAGCCTCAGAAAAAGGTAATATTGATAATACAGAAGCTCTACATCTAATTACAAAGAAAATAATACAGTTTTGACTGATAAGTTGCTAGCCTTAAAGAAACCCTATTAAAACAGATAATTGAGGTATTCATACACAGAGGAATTTAAAGAAAAAAATCTCATTATTACATTATAAAATTACAGAGGAACAACCCAAAGTTATCAAACAACCAATCTTAATTTACCCACAGTCTCCTTATGGGAACAGAGAGAAAAATTAAAGCCATATGTAGCTAATAGAGCAATGAATCTATGGGAATGTAATTTGTTACAGCAATGGAATCCTCAGATAAACATTCCTTCAATCTCATCAACAAACTAAAAACTAATGTGTGTTTCTGGAAAAAATAATATTAAAAAGTATTATAAAAAATAGTCCTCTACCATTCATGTTGTACAAAAATATGGACTCATCTTTCAAAGGTACCAACAGCCCTTCTTTAAAATTATTAACTGACAAACTTGTTTGGGTGAAATGAAGGCCTTCGACATAAGAAAAACTACAGGTCTTAGAACAGCTGGCACAGGAGCAGCTAAATTCTCAACATATTGAAGAACTGATCAGTTCTTAGAATTCTCCTGAATTTGTTACTAAAAGGAAATCTGGAAAATGGAGATCTGAGAGTCATTAATAAAGTGACTCAGTTAATGGGTTCTTTACAGCCTGGAATTCCCATATTCTCTATTAACTAAATGATAGTCTTTTTTGGTTATTGATTTAAAGGACTGTTTTTTCACTATACCTTTATAAGAAAATAATAGAGAAAATTTGGCTTCATGATATCTTCTTATAATTTTCAGCCTAATAGGAGATATAAATAGAAGATTCTCCCAGAAGAGATGTTCAACAGCCCCACTGTATAACAATATGTTGTAAACATCTATAGGAAATATTTTGTGTACAATTTCATCAATCTATAATTTACCTTACATAGGTGTATGTATGCATTTGTACCTGATTCAAATGTAGGTACTTTAGAAAAAAAATTTTAAGTAAAGAAAAATTTACCTTGTTGAAGATTACAAATTGCTACTAAAAACTACAAAGAGAAAATTAAATTTATTACCTAAAATATAAAATAGGTTTATACAAAAATTTAGCTTCAAAAGATACAAATTCAGAAATAGCAATTGCAGTCTCTAATGACTTTGAAAAATTACTGGAAGACATTAACTGGCTATGGTCCACATTTGGATTAACAACTGAAAAACTGACAAATTTTTTCTAAACTTTACAAGCAGACAAGGACTTAAGTAGTCCAAAGGAATTATTAGTTAAAACTTAGAGAGAAATGGCTTTGGTAGAAATGAAAAGGCATATGTGAATTTTTTTTTAATCTAGAACTTGATTGCATTCTGGTTATTTTACTTTATATACATTCTCCTACAGGAATTTTAATGCAGAAAGAAGATAATATCTTAGGGTGGATGTTTTATCAAATAAATAGATTAAATATTAAAGACCAACATAGAAAAGCTTTCTTAGTTGATTCTAAAAGGAAAATTAAGACTTTATCAATTAGCAAAAATAGACCCAGCAGAAATTGTACTACCTTTTACTAATGTTAAAATTTATGGGCAGAAAATGAACATTGGCAAAGAGCTTGTAGTAACATGAGGGAAGAAATTAGTAACAATTATCCCCAAAGCAAGAGAATTCTGGTTATAAAATGAATTAATTGGATTCTTCCTCACATTGTATGGAGAACAAGAGTTTTGAGAGTACCTACATTCTATACTGACACAAACAAATCAAGAAAGGCATGTTATATATCCAGAAATTTTACTAAAGTGGCTTAAAGCCCTTATGATTCTGTTTAAAAGTCAGAATCATACACTATTCTCATGGTATTATTAGATTTTTCAGAACCTTTACTATAGTCTTTGATTCTCACTATGCAGAAAAAATTATTTTATATAATAAAACTTCTAAATTTCTTCCAGAAGATTCAGAATTAACTTTATTATTTATTCCATTATAATAAATAATGAGAAATAAAAATTATACCTTATAGATATAACATATAGATCCTATATGCATCTACTAGGCCCTGTATCACAAATAATAAAATTGATCAACTATTAGTAGGAAATGTGCTAAATGTCTCAGCATCCCCCACCAAAAAACAAGCAAACAAAAAAGCCCTATCATGTCAATCAATACCAAGGGTTTGATAAAAGAATTTTCCATTACTTGGCAATGAGCCAAAGATATCTTCTACTTGTTTATTATGCAACCAAACTCCACTATATGCAGGACGTAACCCAAAGGGTATTCAAAGAAATGAAATTTACCAAATGGTTATGTTTTATTTTGTAGAATTTGAAAAATTAAAATATGTATAACATAGCATAGATACATACTCAGTATTTTAATGGACAACTGCTTTGAGTTTTGAAAATGAACAACAAATGCAGAGAGACCTTGAATAATAGAAAAACCAAAGAATTAAATAAGACCATATACTTTAAAAATGTGTTGACTTCAGAATGAAAACCAGGTTATGTGTTACATTGGAGGGAAATTTTGCTTTTGCTTCTACAGGGGAAGAAAATTAATGGATACCATCAAAATTGATAGACTAGATTATAAATAAGAGACCTATTGATTAGAAGAGGTGATAATTTATCAACCAGCTTGACCTTTTTATCTAAACTAACTTGTAAGACTAACAAATGCTTTTCATTTGATAAGATATAACTTATCAAAAGAAAAACTCTTCCAAGTTAGGGCTGGGGTAGGATTTTGTTTTTGTCTTTTCAGGAGAATGAAGGTATACAGCTAATGAATCTAAAGACAAATTAGATATCGGAGGAAAAAGAACAAATTAGCCAAGAAAATGTCCCAAAGAAAAGAGTAAATTGGCCTATTGCTATATCATATTTCCAACAGGATAAAATTTCAAACATCTTTACAAATGTTTGTTTCTGCTGTTCTCTACATACACTCAATGCAAATATTCTTTTCGTAGTCCCAGTCTAATTAAAAATTATAGCCGACTTTAGAGTTGGAGAAGTCTTTTCCTCTCTAAACTCAAACATGCCTGTTAAAAGTAAACCCCAAAAATTTTTTGTTCATATTCAAAGAACTACCTGATACCTATATCATGAGAAAAACAAAAAAGGAGTATTCCATTGTCACTAGTCTCATAATCTTTTGATTTATTTTGAATTTTTAAATTTTTTCTTAAGGTATTAATATTATCTCAAAATTTATAAAATTAATATACATATATATATTTAACTTTTGCCATGACATTAATGGTCATGTAGATTACTAAGTAGTTCTAGAAAAAGTCTTCATCTATCCTTCTGGACATGATTTCAGGTCTGAATCACTATCAGGTTACTAGGAATTAAGTTTTTGTACTCTGGATATACATAACAAATTATGTTCCTTTAACCTTTTCTTTTTTTTCCTTTCTTTCATTTATTTATTTATTTATTATTAATATTATTATTATTATGAACAAAGAAGTCACACTTTCTATCCTGTATAGCCTTATTCAAGGTCCTTTCCCCCTCCCACCACATCAGGTCATTCTTTCTTCTCCACAACTCCCCATCCCCTCCCTGGGCAGGCAGCAGACAGTACCAAGGTTCCCCTGTCCCAATTTTGCTTAGTTCAGTCTCCACTCCTGGCAGATCCAGTTTTCTCCCCACAACCTCAAGACTGAGTCAGGTGTTCTCTAGGGGAAGTGGGATCCAAGAAGTCAGTCCAAGGTGTTTCAGATCCCAAGCAGTTCAGTGGTTGTGATTTGCAGCTTAGACATGCTTTGCTTTTGCTTTTTTGTTTAGAGTCTACTAATGAGTGAGTACATCCCCTGCTTATCTTTCTGAGTTTGTGATACCTCGCTCAGGAGGATATTCTCCAAATCCACCCATTTGCTACAAAATTTAGAATATCATTTTTCCTTACTGCTGAGTAGTACTCCATTGTGTAGATGTAACACAGTTTGTTAATCCATTCTTCAGTTGAGGGACATCTAGGTTGTTTGCAGTTTCTTGCTATTACAAATAATACTGCTATGAACATAGTTGAGCTAAATCTGCTGCATATAACATTTAAAACATTATAAGTTTTCTGCAGTAAATCATGGCCATACCTAACAACAATATTTGAAGTCTCCAAAAAGAGGATGGGACTCCACAGTGACAATTTTACCAGATTATAATAAAGCCAGAAAGCTGACAACCATCACCCAAAGATCAGCTTTGAATTACATATTGCTCAGAGCAATTTCAAGGTGGCTAGATAAGATGGTACAGCCTCACAGACCACTTTAGTCAGGACTTAGATACGTTTTTTACTTTCCCATTACACAGAGACTGCACAACAAATGATACAACTAGCTTGCCCAGGACTTGCCAGTTATCCCAAATATCTTTCAAGGTCATCTAAAGATGTCGTCACTCCTATACAACAGAAAATAACGTTAAGAACATGATGCCCACATTCCCAAGAGGTTGAGTGGGTGAATGGTTTTGGGTTATTCAGGGTGTTATGGATCTTTGTCATTATTTTAGGTGTTGGTTTCAAGTTGTTATTGGTAATGGTCAGGAAAAAAGCTGAACCAAGGAGATTAGATGCAGGGATCTTGTTCTGAAAATAAAAAGAGGAGTAAAAAAAATGACAGAATAAAAAGATAGATTACTTCATCTACTTTTAAACCAAAGAAGTCTACTGCTTTTAAATATTTTACATTGGCTTAGATATTTTACAATTGATACAAATTTGAGGTTATTTTTGTTTAGCTGTATATATGTTTTAGAAATAATATGATAAAAAGAAGATCATTCTACTTGTAAACCAAAAAGGCAATAACTAGTTTTTAAATATTTTACAATAATATGGATTTTGTGTATTGATGCAAACTTGAAGTTATTTTTGTTCATACTGTATATATGTTTATACTCGTGCTTAAGATATTTTTGTATATTGATATAAATTTAAGATTTTTTTGTTAAAACATAGTGTATATACATTTTTTCTCTTATTCAAGGTGTTGTATACATACAGCACATTAACTATTGTAGTGCAAAGTCCTAATCCTTGAAAGTTTATCATAAACTATTTAGGATAATTTTTAAAATAAAGGTTAGTAGTTAGTCACGTATTCCAAAGTTGGTGTCATGTTAAGTATGTTTTCAAGGACAAACAGAGATAAATTTTAAATGGACAGGTGGTTTTCAAACACTTCAAAATCTGCTAAATACAGCATTTAAGATGTTTTAATAACAAGATTTATTTTTAATTACAATGAGACATGTCTGCTACTGGCAGCACCAATCTACTGTAGAGAAGATAATAGGAATCATACCTTATGGAGTTTACTTTCTTTTTGACAAAGTTAGACACTGGACAAGAAACTGCCCCTGCCTTGACTGGTGAGAATGATCATAATGGAAAGAAGGGCAAAAAGGATGGTGACTGCCACACTTTGCCAAGATACGGAGAACCAGTCCTTCAAAATTCCTGCTTCACAGAAAAGTCTGTCAGATATTCTAGACCTCTAGGTTGAAGATGGAATACCCCAACACTACAGAGGAACCTTGTTTAACATTCTAGGCAGTCATCTGTTTTTGTTATTTCTTAATTTTAAAAGTTGTTTGCGATATATTTTCTGTTTACTCTGGTAATATTATATTTTCCTCGGGTCTTCGATGGAATTGAACACTAGAGATATAGTTGTAATTTTTCTTTTTTTTAACAAATTCAAGAGAAATTCACAAAAGAGTTGTAAAGTATATTAGGTTGAGAAACATAAAAAGCTAGGGGTTGGTAATACAAGTGAGGATAGAAAAAAAATTAGGTACAACAGTTGAACTTATCTAAATAAAGTAGATAATGAAGTATTTTCTCTGTATTTGTTAAATGCTAATAGACTACACATTGTTAATGTAATTATTGCTAAAATATTTTTATATAAAGTTATTGTACTTATTGTATATAGTTTTTATGTTAGTTAAAACTTTTTATTTTTACTTTTAAAAAAGAAAAAGCATGTGTCATATTTTGTTTGTGTTCCAACAAATCAAGCTTGCTTGCAGTCAGAGAGTAGAACTAGCTGTAAGTTAACCTTAGAGACTTGGAGGGCTGCATAGAGAGGAAACAGGAAGTAATAAGGTGGGGCAAAAACAGAATTGTGACCCTTTTGGATTGGAAGAATGGACTAAGAAGTGATTGCACCTGCTCTATTGCTTTTTTTGTTCTTTCAGGTTTTACTCTGATACCTGACTCCTACTTCTTATTGATAGGATTAGTTAGATTTATGCTTTAAATAGCCACACATATACAAAATGCAAATGAGAATGAAATTTGACTCATAGTCTGGCCCTGACTCATGGAATTCTAAATGACTCCCAACTCATAAAAGACACAACCTAAAAAATCTACCTAAAAATCTCTATTAAAGAAAGAGACATGCTATAGTTCCCGTGTCCCCGCCCATAAGTATTCATCCAGATGTGCCTATTAATAATATGAACATAAAAATATACCTCAAAAGCTGTTCCAGAAACAAAAATGGTCTAATGTCAGCATAAACAAGGACATACTTCCTTTAGCTGTTGTATAGTAAAAAAAAAATTGTTAGTAACATTCTCCTTGAGAATGCTTTGTAATAATCATTGTCTCTCTTTTACATTACATCCTGTGTATCTGCTGAATTTATTCAAAGGACCTAGGGGCTAAGAGAAGACAGAAGATATTCTGGTAGTAGTTGCATAATATTTAATTCCTTTGTGTGGCTTTTTATTCCTTTTTATTCTTATAAGTAAAAAAGTTTAAGATAAACATACATCTTAGTAAAGAAAAGTTATCAGTTGTCTACTCTGAATGCCTTTAAAGTTGACTTGTTTGCCTTACTAATTTATAGCCCATGGGGAGAAAGTTTGTAGCTAGAAATCACAGTAATCTAATTTTAGTTTCTCCAGAGGAGATACATTGGAGTTGTTGCAAAAGGGGTTTTTGATACATGTTTAGATATTTTCTTCTCAGAAAAAGCAGAGGAATAAGGATATAAAACATAAAGCTTCAAAAGATGCTCAGTTGTCCTAGTAAAATACTTATTATGTTCTAATATTGAAAATTATTAGAAGGGCTGGGTAGATGGCTCTTTGTGTAAAGTGTTTTACACATAAGCATGAGGGCCTAAATGTGAATTTCAAGAATCCATACAACTGGGTGAGTGCATGCCTAGACCCCCAGTGTTGGGGAGGAGCTTGTAAAATAGACTGATATATCCAGTCTAGCCAATGAACAACATGTCTCTAAAGATAAGTTAATTAGTGGTAGAGGAAGACAGTAGACAACCTTTTTCCTTCACATATCCATGTGTAGGCATGTACATTAGTACATAAATACAAATACACCAAAAGTTTTGAAAACATACCGCCTTGAGATTTTAGTCATTATAAAATATTTTATTATAAAACCATGATGTGATGTTTTTCATATATCAAACAGTATATGTTAAAGGAAATATGTCTCATAATAACAGTTTTATGGAAAGAGAATGGTAGGGTCACCTTTCCAAAATATTTGGACATTGTTCTCATGAGTGTCCAACATTCTTGCTTCACCTGTAAACCAAAGAGAATGACATTCAACAGCTAGATCATTGTATTATCTAAGTGATGATATATGAAATAGTGACAGTAAACTATGAAAAGCTGAGTGAGCATGACACTGTCTTTTCATTGGGACAGGTTTACATAGGGTTGACTCTAATTTTCAATATATACCACTTTAAATGTTAGTACTATCCTATATTCAGGTAGCAATCATAGTCAAAATGTATAGCAGTTTCCCCTTTAACACTAAAGATGTCCTTTATGCATTCCATCTTCTGGGAATGAAATATTTCCCACAATAGGAAACACTACCACCACTGCCCTATAGCCTCAGCAGTGAACTTTTTAGACAAATCCCATTATGTAGCTTAGGTTTGCATTCTTTTGATTCTGCCTTCTTTTTCTACATAGAGCTGTTATAGTCATGCCCCCTCATTCATCACTGGCACAGTGGTGTACGCCTGAAATTACAGAAGAAGTTAAAATTTGTCCTCATCTACTAAGCACATTTAAGTCTAGATTGGGATATATGAGATTATCCAAAATATAATCACTCATTCAATCAACCAAACCAAACCAAACAAACAATCAATTGCGTTACTTCCCATTTTGGATTAATCATACCTTAACCTTCTTCATTTAGATGACTGAATCTAATTGTTTATTATTTTATAGTGACATCACTTTCTACTTCCAAAACCTCATTCTTTATGATAAACTTTTACAAGTCACCATGCATGCTCCATAAATTAGGGAAAGACCCTGACTCTTAGAAAATAATATCATTAAAGATTGTCACTTGGGTGTTATTTATAAAAATCTAAGTACATGGCACATTCAGAAGAGAAGGTTGATTGATAATTGTGGTCTTATAACATTTGCTATTTTTTTGCCAAGGTTTTGATTAACTGTATTGTTATATTAAAGATACAAAAAGTAAATGTTATGTCCATCTTACATGCAAGAAAATGAACTTGTTAAGAACAGCCACTGGGAACTTTCAAGAAAAGTAACTAGGCCCTCCAAAGATAGGGAACTGACATGGGCAATATGTGGGACCTCAAGTGGAGGGATCAGACTGTGATTTTATGTGTGACTGGCACTTTGAAGCCCATTCCCTCCAGAGGAACACCTAACCCAGACTTGACATTAAAATGAGGAAATCAGACCTGGAGTATAATCTGTGCTGATCCACTATGGAACTTCTTGCCTTTTTTGGCCAGGGGATAGGGGGATGGGGAGGAAAGCTGAACACTGACTGGGAGGGGTTGGGAGGGGGAAGAAAGGGAGAACAAGGGAATACATGGGGGAAAAAGGACTTTATTTTATAAATTAAAAAAAGCAACAGAAAAAAAGAAATTTTAACTAGCTATTATTAGCCAAGTATTAAATGAGGAAGATAAGGTTGAAATTTTATTAGTCTATAAGAGCATCTTTTGGTAGCTCTACATAGATGAAGTTAATGTAAAATAATTGAATTTTGCAAACATTTGATAATAGCTCCAGGTAACTCCTGAGTACTTTATATAAAAATAAAGGGCTTTGCCTCTTTCTGAGTCTATAATTTATCCATAAAATTATAAATAAAGCAACCAAACAAATTAATAGGTATGAATGTTAAATACAGTTAAAAATGGCTTGAGGAGATCGCTCAGTTGATAGACTGCTGCCCAAGAGAATCTTGAGGTCCTGACTTTGATGTCAAGATCCCAATATTTTTTAATAGAATGTTAGCATGTAGTTATTTTCTTTAGCTTTAAGATTTATTTTTTGTTCATGTACATGTGTGTGCTTGTGTATATGTATGTCTGTGTGTGTGTACAACACATACATACACAAAAAAATCACAAATTTTTTGGTTCTGTATCAGTCACTCATCAGGAAAAGAAAGCAATGTTAATGTAATAGAGTAAGTGGCTACCACTGGGACTAGATGTGGCAGTACTGAGAGAGGCAATTGTGAATCCAGGGTACCAGGAGAACATGGGTCTTCCTAAACACCAGCATTGAAGGAAAGGTTAGTTTCAGAGAGGAATCTGCAGGAGAGCCACATCTGGGTTGAATGCTGATGACTGCATAAGGCTGGAAGCCAGCTGCCTTTACCCTTGATGATGCATTTAGAATTGCCATTGATCACTGACTGCTAACAACAACAGGAACAGCTAGACAGTAAGTGCAGTGAATCCAGAAGGAAGGAGAAAGTCAACATAACGTGTGACTATGACATAGAAAGAGATCAACTGTATAAGAAAGTATGAATTAGGTGTATAATCACCTAAAGGCTTATTTTTACAGTATATTTTCTCTCATGTAAAAATGTGCCTATATTAATGTCAGATAGAAAGAGCCCTACATTTAAAATGAGCCCAATTTAGTTTATAAAATCTGCAGTTTTATATAAACTCTGAAGAAAACACACTATTGCTGCTTATATCTAGTCGGTTGAGTTCCAGATACTTGAAATATAGTGATAATCTACAAATTCTTTTTCAAAGTTATATATAAACAAAGACAATAGTATGCAATAAAGTTAGTCAATTTATCATTATTGTTATAGGAAATAAGTCATAAAGACAACAACAGTATGCATGCAATTTAGAGTTTCATGTATTATGGCTTGGAGTATTTTCTTCTAAAATTCATTTATCAACACACTAACCCTTCTGCCTAAAATATAACTGCTGTTTGAAGATGGGCTTTTGAAGAGATAATTAAAGTGAGATTTTGATGGTGATTTTATTTTTAAGACGTTTAATTTATGTCATTAGTAAAATGCAAATTTAGATTTATTTTATTTAAAAAGTGTGTTTCCATGTGGATCTGTGTTTTGGGATGGGGGAGTATGTGCACATGTGTAATCAGAAATTTCGGATGTCCTGCCCAGCTAGTCCATCAGCTATTTAGCCCCAAATAATCACAAAAAGGCTTATATTAATTACATACTATTTGACCTGTGCCTCAGGTTTATTACTTACTAATTCTTATTTAAAAAAAAAAAAAACCATGATTTTTATCCATGTCTAGCTACATGGCTTGGTATCTTTTTCTCAGTGCAGTGTTCTCATCTTATTTTCTCTGTGTCTCTCTGTTCTTCCTCTTCCCAGAATTCTCCTTGTATGGTCACCTCATTTATACTTTCTGTCTGCCTAGCATCTGGCTTATTAGAATTTTATTAAACCAATATTTACAGTGACAAATACTTACAGTGTACAAAGGCATAGTTCCATCCCACACATGTGTGCAGTAAACAAGCAGGCCAAATAAGGATTGCCTGGAGCTGGAGTTCTAGGTAAATATAAAATGCTTGACGGGGTGATCAGGTACAAACTCAGGTTCTCCGAAATTTCTGGCTTAATCCCAAACTATAATTTCTTTAACAAGTTTTACAAGTTCTCCCCTCTTTTTTGGCAACAGATTTTCTCATATGATATATCCTGATTACTGTTTCCCCTCCTGTAATCTGCCCAGTTTCTCTCCACTTTTATTCCCAATCAGGAGATACTTCTTTTCTGTCTCTCATAAGAAAATAGCAGGCTTTTAAGAGATAACAAAAAAACATATCTAAATAAAATACAATAACATAAAAGAAAATTACAAGGAAGCTGGCAAATCAAACCAATACAGTCCTGTGGCCTCTATAATAAAATAAGGCTGGAATATCAGAGAACAGAATAACCCACTGCCAAGTCATGAAGGTTAGAAAGTGGTGACTGATGCATTTAATCTCATCAATCAGAATGACTAAGCAATGACTAAGGCTTTTTATCCCATCACCACAGGATGACCAAATAGTAACCCATACCTTTAATTCCATCACTCAAAGAGATCTTTCTTGATTTCTATGAGTTCCAGGCCTAACAGCCAAGCAGTGGGGGTGTATGCTGTTAGTCCTAGCAGTTGGGAGGCAGAGACAGGAGGGTCTCTGTGAGTTCAAGAGCAGCCTGGTCTACAAAGTAAGTTTCAGGACATCCAGGGCTGTAACACAGAAGACCCTGTCTCAAAAATCAAAACAAAACAAAAACATAATATAAAAAGGCTGGAGAGCTAACTATGTTCTTTGATATTCCAGGCTGATTTATTAAATATACAGTATATTATCACAGAGCTCCAAGAAAAGGCACAATAATCAAAGACCCACTTCTTCACACATTCAGGAGTCTCATGAAAATACTAAGCTGAAAGCTATAATATATATACAGAGACCTGGAGGACCTGTGAGGGCCCCGTGACTAACAAGCAATGGTGCCTGATAAGCCACTTCCCTAGCACCAGAGATCAGTGTTTATAGGAAGAATAAATTTAGAAGCACAAAGATCCACCCATTAGGAATGTCCAGGCCATAATGCCTGTGAACACATAGTGAGAAGAACACTGTCTAAAAGACAAGGGAGATTCAGGAGCAACTGATTCTGCCAACTCACATATCTGAGTTTACATTCTAACACAGAGTCCATTTATATTATTTGACTCATTTATTCTGAGGAGCACTGTCTGTTCAGTCAAGCAAATAGGAAGCACAGTCTTCAACAGCTTTCCCTTGCTTTAGCCTTAGTGACTCACTGGTCTCCACTTCTGGTAAAAAGTGAACTTTTTTTTGTCTTGAAATAATATACAAAATAATCATTAGTCTTTATCTGTGCTGCTGAGAGCCAAGTTATAATTTGAGTTACTTATGAGATATGAATCAATAATTTTGAATCCATTGCAAGCACCTGAATTGGAACAGGGCTAGCAATTATTACACAACAGGATAAAGATATTTAAGTCAATACTGACTCAATCAACCAAGGGGCTTTTTATTAAAACCTCAAACCATTTTTTGACATAACAGTTCTGAAACCTGGGAGTCCTCTTGGCTTGGGTTACATACATAATCCTCTTCTAACAAGGCACTTGGAAACCTGAGACTTTCATCAGAGGTAGATATTATGCCCACATCTTTCCTAACATTGCACCTAACAACTATAAATCTTTGTGAGCATCCAGTTATGCCACACCATAATCTGAAGAGTTAAATAAGTTTCTCTTCCCTCTGACAACCATCATGTATGAACAGTTTCTCTGAATTTTACTCCTTTTATAATCTTGGTATGAGCATGTCCTGAACTAGATTTGGTTGTATTTGCAGTCAGGAAAACTTTCTGTTTGGGCAGGCATATAATTAAGACCAGATGTATCATGAGAAAAGATAAATAGTTTAAATAGTTAACAAAATCGTACATAATTCAAATTTGTCAGTTAAAACAGACAGCCATCCAAATTATGCCTCTTAACATCCAAAACATTCCCCTTCTTGAAACATATAAAATAAATCCTGGTGTAGAAATTGGGACCATTGAGTACTCTCAACTATATGGCCTTTTTTTCTGAAACAAGGTTTCTCTGTGTAGCTTCGGCTGTGGTGGAATTTTCTTAATAGTCCACCCTGGCCCTGAATTAGACATTACCTGCTTCTGCCTCTTCAGTGCTGGTATGTAAGGTGTCTATCACTACCACCCAGTGTATCCCATCACTCTTAAGAACTTGTATGAGTTTGCTTTTAAATTAAGTGTTACTGTTAGTTTGCAGTCTGTATGCACCTTTAATATGATTCCTTGATAAAAAAGGCCAGCATATTTACACACCTGTACCAGACTCTGATCACAGTAACACATTTACTATATGCTACTGCTACAATGTGCTACATTGTCCAGACTCAGGAACAATAGCAAAGATGACTATGAAGTAAAAGTTTCTAAACCTCTATGTCTGAGTGATATAGCTGAGATGATACAGCACTTGCATAGGATGATGAAGTCTTGGTTTTGGTCCTCAGTGGCACATAAACTAGGTGTGTTGGTGAACATTTGTAACCCTACAATATTGAAAATGGAAGCAAAGAGTTCAGACTTCAAGGCTACCATCTACTATCTCACAAGCCAACTAGAGTCACCTGAGACTACATAAGTTAAAAATAACATTTTCTCTTTAAAATGTGAGTATCTCCAAATTGACTAGCACACTATTTAACTAAATATTAATTATAATTAAATTGCAATAATACAACAAATTAAAGTTTATCTTATTCTACCTTTAAGTTTTTTCCATACAATTCCACATAGACAATAAATAATTAGATGTTAACTAACAATTAATAAATAAATATTATTGTTAGTTTAAATTAACCATGTTGTCTTGAAATAATCTTGAGAAATTAAAAATTAGTACAGAGTTAGGATTTCTCTTGATGGCTTTTTCAAGTTTATCTTGTCTCCTTAAAGAAGAGGAAAAGAGAGAGAGAGAGAAAGAGAGACAGAGAGAGAGAGAGAGAGTGATCCATGGATTATATATGACAGGCTCAAATTCCCATGATTATTGTGCCCAGTATCTAAAATTAAGTGTCAAACCATAGGACAGTTAATCAAAGTGTTCTGGCAACATGATGAGAGGATAAAAGAAGGGGAAATGAAGGAAAGCACTTGTTCTGTCTTTACAAATTTATACTTGATTGATCACCTTGCAAATAGCATTAATTGCTATTTTTTTAAGTCTCATTGGATAAAGTCAAAGGGAACTAGAGTTAAATTTCAAAGCAAAGCCTTTGAAGTATAGTGCACAGAGTTTTAAAGAGCAAAGAGATCAGCAGATGCACAGGGTTAAGTGTCTTATAAAGGACACAGCCTCTCTTCATTTACTGATTTTGCCTCTTTGATCTGTGTCTGTGTCTTAAGGACAGATAGTGCTGTTCTCTGGAAAGAGTTCTTCCAGGTCAGCTTCTGTTGGTGTCTCTCATTGTAAAGTGTGTATTTCTACTGAGATGTGTTGGAATTGAAACTGACTTGGATGAAATGATGGTTCTTCCTAGGAACATGATAAAGGAGTTCATAAATCTTGGATAATAGAATTATCTAAGTAGTAAAGGTTTTGTGATCTTGCAAAATATCAGGGTTTGGTATCCAGCATCTATGGCAGGTGGCTCACAGCCAGCTGGAACTCCAACTTAAGAGCATTCAATACCCTCTTCTGACTTCTGTGGGTACTTTTTCTTATGTGGTACCTGTTAGTTTTTTGCACATGGCACATGATTGGAATCTCAACACCAGGAGTTTAATAAACACTAGAGTTTATTAAAGTGGGGAGCAGAGATAGGGGCAGAAGGGAGTAGAGAGAGAAGAAGAGGTGGTGGGGGGAGCACTCATGTGAGCCCTTTCTTTAAAAGGGTGGGTGTTTGCATCGCCAAACCCAGGGGCATGATTGACAGGTACATTCTAGGTGAATGCAAGCTTTGGAAATCCTTACATTCTACCCTTTTTGATATATATAAAAACAGAGTTTATGGTGAGGGGGCAGAAATAGGTTGTCGTGGTCTTGGCTGCTTCCTATTGACACAAGGATGGAGAGGTCTTTAGTTCATCTTGCTGGCAGAATGAAGGATTTGGATCATAGGGCCATGGAATTTTGTTTCCTGGAGCTAGGAAAAAAAACATGGATTAGTGAAAGAGCTTTGGGAGTGACTAAGGGGGAAAGGAGTTTGGAAGTAAACCTTGAGTTAGCTGAGTGTGTGAATGGTTCTTTTCTTTTGCTAAAGGATTTTATTTTCTGCTGCCTGCATGTTAATGTCTGCAGATCCTTGCTAGGTCTGGTAAAGGGAAAGGATTAAAGTGTCCTGTATTTTGCCTACCTGGATTCCTGCAGGGGTGGGGGGGAAATGGTCTTTGTTTTATCTGCAAAGCATCTTCAGGGAGTGGCTGCTTTAACTGCAGAGTTGAAGGACTTTTTGTTTACCTTGGATTCTAAGCAGACTGCCTGGGGCCCTTTGTTTACCACCTTGGCTTCTGCTCTGGCCCTCTGCAAAGGAAGCTTGGGGCAGGTTTTTTAAGATTTTGGGTCTATCTGGCTATTTTGAGGAGGGGGGATAAAAGGTTTAAGATTAGACAAATGAATCTAATGTGGGAAGTCTTCTGAGTTTAGAGGCTGTAGGAGTTGTCAGAATTATTCGATATGGTCCCGTCCACTCTAGAGTGAGGGGAGAAGGCAGGTGATGGAGGAGGGGAGGAAGCAGATTGTCAGGATGGTAGAACTTACAGGCTAGTTGAATAGTAAAAGGAACAGAGAACAGTTGGAGTGGCTGGAGAGGCTGGGTTTAGGCAAATGTGATCACTAAATGAAATGAAAGCTCCCACTTTTGCTAAGAAATTTCTTTTCATTAAAGCTGTTGGACAACTTGGCATAACTAAAAATGACTGAGTAATAGGAATTCCTCTAAAAATGTAATTAAGTGGCGGTGTCTGATAAGGTTGCATGGATTTTCCTCCTACCCCGACAATTGTAAGGCCTGAAAGAAAGAGATCCCAATCCTCCTGCAGAACTGAGAGTGCAGCTCCAGTGTTCACCAGGAAAGAAATGGTCCAGCCAGAAACTTCAATATCCACCTGAGGCCCTCTCTGCGTGATAACGTTTGCCAGACCGAGAGGGCCTGGGCACCATCATTCATCCTTGGCCAATCCCAGTACATTATGCACCTCATCCAAGCTTGCTGTGTCCCCACCTTTTGATGTAGAGCAGCAGCTGCCTGGCCAGTGGTGTCTATAAGACTTATGACATGACCTGGATGGCCTCTGTGGTGGATCAGGACACGAGCGACAAAAATGGCCCCTCAACCACATTGGAAACAAGCACCAGAGTGCTTTTCCTAGTGCTTTTGTCTGCTCATTCTGGGAGGCGGTGGGGGCGGGCCTGGCCTGATGGCCTCTGCCAGCAGAAGATATTTCTCCTGCCTAATTCTCTCATCTCTCTGGTGACACACCTTGAATGTAAGCACCAAAATGTCTGCTCGTGGAGTTAATGGACCCCTCTCAAGAGATATAAGCTTGGCCTTTATGTCTGGGTAGCTTTGATTAAAGAAATGGGTCATAAGAAGCTGTCTTCACTCAGTGTTCTCTGGATCTAAATTTGTGAACTGAAAGAGCCCATGTTTGCATTGCCACACCCAGGGGCATGATGGACAGGTACATTCTAGGTGAATGCAAGCTTTGAAAATCCTTATATTACCCCCTCTCTATCTCTCTCTTTTACACACACACACACACATTATATATATCTTACAAAATTTAAGCCTTAAGGAGATATATCCTCTGAGAGCTCCATCACAAGAGGCTGCCAGCAAAATCAGCCTCCAGGTCTTGGCAACAAGATACAAACTGTGCCTTCCAAACTTATCATAGCTTCACTTCCAGCTATTACCTGAGACACAGACTCTAGAGATCTCCACCACAAGAGCTCTAACTGCCAAGCTCCAATTGCACCAAGCCACTTATTGAACCATGAACAGCTCCCTAAAACCAGGACAATAATTGCAACAATTGGAGGAAGAGATGCCAGTGTAAAAATGCATTCAACAACATAAAGAACAACATCAGCAAGACTTGAAGATTTCAATATAGAAGAAACAAAGGAAAACAGCTTTAGAAATAACTTTATGAAAATAATAGAAACCCTCAAATATGAAATTAAAAAAGAAATGTAAAATGCCCTTCAGGAAATATAAGAAAAGACAAAGAAAAACAAATTAATCTCTTAAAGAAAGACTAGAGAATAAAGAAAAAGCAATCAAAGAGGTGAAGAAAAGAATTCAAGACTTAAAGCTGAAATAGAAGCAATAAAGAAGAAACAAACTAAGAGAACGCTAAAAATGAAAAATCTGATTAAACAAACAGAAGTAACAAACAAAAGTACATCTGTAGTATGTACTTGCATACTACAGATGCAAGTACAACCAACAAAATGAAAGAGACTGAAGAGAGAATCTCCAGTGGGGAAGATACAATTAAAAAAAAATTATCAGTCAAAGAAAACCCTAATTTCAAAAAGTCATATCACAAAACTTTCAGGAAATCAGGAACACCAGGAAAAGACCAAACCTAAGAATAATAGGAAAAGAAGAAGGAAAGAATACTAGCTTAAAAGCACAGAAAATATATTCAACAAAATCATAAAAAACTTTCCCAAATTAAAAAGGGAGATGCCTATGAAGATAAAAGAAGCTTACAGAAAACCAAGGAGAATAGACCCCCCCCCATAGATCCAATCACCACATAATTAAAACACTAAACATACTGAAGAAAAAATAATAAGAACTACAAAAGTAACTTACAAGGGCAGACCCCTTAGAATAACACCCAACTTCTCAATGGAGATTATGAAAGCTATAATATTCTGGACAAATATTATACAGACACTGAGACAACAAATTCCAATCCAGATTAATATACCCACAAAAACTCTCAAACACCAAAGACAGAGTAAACAAGATATTCTATGACAAAACCAGATTTAAACAATACCTATCTACAAATTCAGCCCTATAGAAAGCACTAGAAGGGAAACTCCAACCGAAGAAAACTAGATGCACCCTGGAAACCATAAACAGTAGATAAAGTCACAGTGGGAAATCCCAAAGAAGTCACATACAGACACACACACACACACACACACACACACACACACACACACACCCCTAAAAAATAACATAAATCAACAATCACACACTAGTCATTAATATTCCTTAATATCAATGAACTCAATTCACCTATAAAAAGACACAAACTAACAGAGTGAATACAAAAACATAATCCATTTCTCTGCAGCATTCAAGAATCATACCTCAATTTCAAAGACAGACATGACCTCAGAGTAAAGGGTTGGGATAAGACTTTCTAATCAAATAAATTTAAGAAGCAAGCCTGTGTAGCTATCCTAATATCTAACAAAATAGACTTTAAACTAAAATCAGTAAAAAGATTTGGAAGATTCTTATATATTCATCTCAGGAAAAATCTATCTAGATAAAATCTTAATTCCAAACAATTGTGACCAAACATAAGTGCACCCACTTATATTTTATTATATTATATGTAAAGGAAGAATTACTAAAGCTCAAATTGCACATCAAACTCTATACATAGAACAAGACATCAACATCCCATTCTCACCAATGGGCAGTTCTACCAGACAGGAACTTAACAAAAAAAAAAGTAAAATAAGGGATCTAACAGATATTATAACTCAAATGAAACATATATATACATACATATATATATATATATATATGAACTTTTCACCAAATAAAAAGAAATATACATTCTTCTCAGTGACTTATGGAATCTCCCTAAAACTTACCACATACTCAGGCATAAATTAAATATGAAAAATATAAAAAATGAGAATAACCCTCTTGTAGCCTATTGGACCACCGTGGCCTAAAGTTGTAGTAAAAACACCACAAACTTCAGAAAGCCTACAAACTCATGAAAACTAAACAACTTTCAACTTCACTACCTCTGGGTTAAGGAAAAAATAAAAAAATAAATTAAAGACTTCCTAGAAGTCTTTATTCAATGAAAATAAATCCACAACATACCCAAAGTTATGGAACACAATGAAAGCAACACTAAGAGGAAAGTTCATAGCACTAAGTGCCTATATAAAATATTTGAAAAAAATCTCTCAAAAGTGACTTAACATCACACTTAAAAACTTTAGTACAAAAAGAAGCAAACTTACCCAGAAGGAGTAGAAGGCAGGAATAATCAAACTCACGGCTAAAATCAATAAAATTAAAACAAAGAGAACATTAAAAAGAATCAATGAATAAAAGAGTTGGTTCTTTGAGAAAATCAACAAGACAGACAAACTTTTATCTAAACAAACCAAAAGACATAAAGAGAATATTCAAATTATCAAAGTCAGAAATGAAAGGGAAACATAACAATAGACATAAAGGAAGTCCAGATAATCACTAGGTCATACTTCAAAAACCTGTACTCCACTAAATTGGAAAACCTAAAAGAAATGGACAGTTTCTACCAAAATTAAGTCAAGACCAGATAAACTACTTAAATGGACCTATAACCCCTAAAAAGATGGAAGTTTTAAGTCTCCCAACTAAAAAAATAAAATAAAATAAAATCCCAGAACCAGAAGGTTTCAATGCAGTATTCTACCAGAATTTCAAAGAACTATTACTTCAAATTACTTTTCAAATTGTTCCACACAATGGAAATAGAAGGAACAGTGCTAAACTCATTTTATGAGGCTACAGTAACCATGATACCTAAGCCACACAAAGATGTAACACAAAAGAGTATTACAGACAAATCTCCCTCATGAATACTGATGCAAAAATACTCAAAAATGCCAGCAAACAAGATCTATGAACATATAAATGATCTTGTAGGCTTCACCCCAGAAATGTATGGATGGCTAAAAATATAAAAATCTGTCAACGTAATCCACCATTTAAACAAACTGAAAGAAAAAAAAATAACATGATCATCTTCTTAGATGCTGAGAAAATTTTTGACAAAATCAACATTCCCTTCATGATATAAATTTTGGAGAGATCAGGGATACAAGAAACATACCTAAGCATAATAAAGGCAATATACAACATGCCAACAGCCAACATCAAACTAAATGGAAAGAAACTCAAAGCATTCCCACTAAAATCAGGAACAAGGCAAGGCTGTACACTTTCCCCATGTCTATTCAATATAGTACTTGAAGTTGTAGCAAAAGCAATAAGACAACAAAAGGAGATAAAGTGAATAAAATTTGAAAAGGAAGAAGTCAAATTTTCTCTATTTTCAAATGACATGATAGTATACATAGGTGACTTCAAAAATTCTACCAGGGAAGTCCTATAGAGATGATAAATAACTTCATCCATGTGGCAGGATATAATATTAACTAAAAAAAATATCAGTAGCCCTTCTACACACAAATCATAAATGAGTTAAAAAGAAATCAAGGTAACATCACTCTTTACAATAATTTGAAATAGCATCAGATATCTTGGGAAATTCTAACCAAAGAAGTAAAAATCATATATGAGAAGAACTTAAGAAAGGTTTAATTATTTATACATTTTTAGAATTCCTTTTTGGATTATTGTCTTTGACCTAAATTTTTCTGCTCCCTCTTAGTTGGTTATATTAAAATGCCACACTAGCTTTCTGTCTAACAACTGGGTCAGTTTAATGTTGCCAGCTGCAACGGTTAATCTCCTTTTTCAACTTGACTAGGTATGGAGTCATTAGCACACTTCTAAGTATGCCTTTCAGTTTTCAGATGGTTTTAGGAAGGAGAAGAAATTTACTCATAATGTGAATAACATCTTCCCATGGCATGAGGTCTTAAACTGACATAAAAAAAGAGAATAGGAAAAAGTAAGCCAGGTACCACCTTTTATCTCTTGCTGCTTTTTGGCAACAGTTACAAACTACTGTTCTCGAAGAGTCTACCGAAATGTGAGCGCTGAGCAGCTGGTCACTCTGCTTCTCCAGGAAATCACCTTCCTTCTGTATGAAGGAAACAGAAGAGAGCAGTTATGAAGGAATCTTCAGAACATAGAGAACCATGTGAGTAGGACTGCATCTTCAGAAGTATAGAGAAGCCGAAGAAAGATGGTACAATCCCAACACCTCATCCAGTCCTTTTCTGTATGTTTATGGTTTGTTTATTTTAATGTGCATGTGTATGTTGCCTGTTTAGAGGTCTATGTAAGGGTGTCAGATCTTCTGGAACTGCAGTTACAGACAATTGTGAGCCAACATATGAGTGCTGGAAATTAAATCTGGATGCTATGGAAGAGCAGCCAGTGCTCACAGCCATTGAGCCATCTCTCTAGCCCCATCATCCAGTTCTAAGATAAACCCATAATGATCTAAAGAAAAGAAGCTAATTGCAGGATTAGCTTCTTGTGCTGACACAGAGGGGATTGTGTACTGTAGAGAATGACCTCTATTCTATCCCTGTGGGTTGCCTGTTGAGAGACTTTCAGAGTTCACAGAATCAATAAGGAGAATGGAAAGAAAACACCAGCATTCCATCCATGGCAAGAAAAAGAAAAGCCATACAGAGTTTAAATTCTAAAATTAATTTTCCAAAGCTAGCTTTGTTGGGAGTGTTTCTAGACTTTAGATATGGTATCACTTTCCTGAGAAACAAACACACTTATTTTCACACTTGTTGCTATTTTTGGATTCAGGTGAAAGTTAGGGTCCTGCAGTGGTAAAATCACAACCTTGAGCTATTTAGGAAGCTTATGGAGGTGCTGATTATCTGTGATCCTTGTGTTGTGTGCAGTTGAGCATTTTCAGTAGATGGGCTGAAATAGTTGCATGTGGCCCTCCATGAAGGATGGGTCTTTGGGTATCCAATGAAGGCAGAGAGAGGCTTGGGAATAATGACAAATAGAAACCATTCTGGACCATGTACTCAGAAAATAGGCAAAGTACAAAGGATACATGCTGTCTTCTATTGTAGTCTAAGAGTGACCTGTTGGGAAGCTGTATCAAGGAGAAACAATGCACTATTGATAGTTTGCTAAATGGTCACATAGCTAAGCAGACATAAATATCTATGTTCATATAGAACTGCTCTCTTCCTAGATCACAGAGATTTCTGTTTATAGGGAACAATGGTTAAGAAAGAGACACATAACTGGTCAAAGTGTGCATGCACTGTACACATAAACTACAGACACACACTTAAAAAAGACACATCTGATAGGGAGATAAAATAACAGTTAAAAAGGAGACATCTGTGTTGGAATTGTTTCAGTTGTGGCTCTCTGAGTTTGTTGGTGCTTGCCCAGGGCTAGCAAAATTTCTGGACATTCTACTTTTCCTGCTTACCATTTAGATATAGGCATGCTGGGAGCGGTGGTGTGTGTACTGCACATGAGAACTGACCTCATATTGTTACAGATTGGAGGCACTGGTATGTGTCCTGAACATTCAGCCTTCTATGTGTTCTAGGGATCTGAAGTCATGTCCACATGCACCTGAGTCAAGCACTTTATCCACTGAGACATTTCCCCAGATTACTTTAAAAGACTAATCTCAAAAGTCACCTTTTTATGTAATCAGGGTTTTATTGTCATTTTCATGTGAGTGTTTATAATGTGTCATATCCTTGTGTTTTCACTTGCCTAGTTTCTAAGAAGATCCTCATGTACTTCTGTGGAAATGAGGGGATTTCCATTTGTCTTTTGCATGATTTTTTTAATCAATAATTGTCTTTTCATTAAAGATTATGTACTTACTGTGCTTTGTTTGTTATTTCTCCTGCTTGTTTTTCTCTGAGTTCTGTGTCCTAAATTAATGTGTGACTAATTCTCAATTACTTTTGCTAATGTTTGTTTCTTCTCTGCCTTTTCCCATTTCTCCTCTGTGTTCCCGTTTCACAGGCTCCAGTTTCCAGTCAACCCACAGTCCTGAATATTCTCTCTTGTTCTTCCATTTCCTATTTTTGTTTTTGTTGCTTTTTAGAGGTTTCAAACTGATTATTTCAGGGGTAGAGGGATGGTTCAGTACATAATAGAGCTTCCTTTTCTTGCAGAATGTTTGAGCTCACATCTTAGGGCCCATGTTGGCTGTCTCTACAACCACCTGTCACTCTAATTACAGGGTATTTGGTTCCTTCTTCTGGACTGTTTAGGTATTTTACATACACGGCAGGCACACACACACACACACACACCACACCAAACACACACATACACACCACACACGCATACACATATACACACACACATGCACACACATAAACATACACACACACATACACACATACACCACACATATACATATACACACATACTACACACACATATACACATACACACACACATACACATACATGCACACACATAAACATAGACATACATACACACATACACCACACGTATACATATACACACATACTACACACACATATACACATACACACACATACACACACCACACATACCAAACACATGTACACACACATACACACACACACTTGAGAAAAGGATTATTTCCTCTACCGACCACTCTAATTTGGAGCACATCAAAGACATTCTTCTCAAAGCCTGGTGTTTTGATGTTCACCATGTACCCTCAGGTCTTTCTTAGCACTATGTCTCTGCTTCCATTGTGTCACTCTCCTTAGGTGTTGTCTAGTTTTCTAGGAGAGTTGTAAGTGTATTAGCCGTAGCTGTTGTAAATGGCTCCTCTTATGCCAGCACAGTAGCTCACCAATGGATGGCTTGGCTGTGATATTCAGTCTATCATTATGACTTGTGCGAGCTTCATAGAGCTATTCTAAATAAGTCCTTTGTGGTGAAGTATACATGGATGGATGAGTACTCTAAAATCTCAAGGGTCACAAACCATTTTAAGAAATGTTTTTAAAGGTTTATTTTTATGTTTAATTATACATATGTTTATTTGCTTGTGTTTGGGCATGTGCTTGTGCATGTAGGTTCCCAAACAGGCCAGAAGAGATACTTAAAGTCTGTGGTGATTTGATTGAGAGTGGTCCTCATAGGCTCATCTATTTGACTGTTTGGTTCCCATTTGATGGAACTGTTCACAAAGGATTAGAAGGTGTGTCCTTTGTGGAGGAGATGCATCACTAAGGGCAGGCTTTGAAGTTGTAAAAGCCCATGCCATTCCCAATTAGCTTGTTCTGTCTCTTGCTTATAGAGTAGATGTAAGCTGTCAACTATTGCTCCAGCATCAAACCAGCCCATTATCATGTTCCCTACTATGATGGCCACGAAAGCTCTAACCTTCTGAAACTGTAAGCTACAAATAAATTCTTTAAAAAATAAAATTATTTGGCTATGGTGTTTTACCATAGCAATACAAAAGTAATGATGACAGATCTCTTATAGCTGAACTTTTAAGCAATATGGATGCTGGAAACTAAACTTGTGTTTTCTGTAAGAGCAGAGTCCTATTTTTTTTCCTAATGAGTCATCTTTCTAGCCTTCTAAAATTTAATTATTATTATTATCATTATTATTAATTAATTTGTGTATGCTATTCCTCAGATATTATATTTAATGATTCTTCTGTTCTTTCTCCTTCTTTCCTCCTATATATCCACTTCATATATGGTATAGATTCTTATCGCGGTAAAAACCCGCCCTGAGATATGTTTTAAATGGGGTTTATTTGGTGAAAATCGCTTACAAAACAGAGCCGGTTTTAAGAGAAGATGACAGGATGAGGTTGCAGCGCACCGGAGCCTGAAGATTCTTCATCCCCATGCCGTACATCTGAACTCCCGGGCAGCTGGGGCGAACTGCACACACGGTCGGGGAACTCTCGCAAGAGAATGATGACTTCCTGTCCTGGTCCTCTCCATCGAAGGTCTACTTCCCGAATCCTTTTTAGTTAACCACGCCCCACTCGTCTCCAGTCCTATGATGCGATCGTTCACATATATAGTTCCTGATTTCCCGCTACATCTCCCCATTTTGTCTAAATAGGAAGGTTCTAGACTAGGTATAAAACTACATACTATAGGGGTCATCATAAGACAGTGTCTGGGAAAGAGAAAGGTACTAACATAAGTGAGGTCAAACTACTGCTAACAAACAACAACTACAAAGTACAATTTAATATCTAAAATGTTGATACGAGAAAATGCACAGAGATTGCTTTAAGGCTGTTTATATTGAACAATAGAGTTCTAACACTTGAGTGTCTTTGCTGAAATGTGAAGTAATAACAACCTCAACCATCTAATCTTCAACACCGTCAAGATCTGAGAAGGAAAATATATACCTGAAGTTGGAAGCATGAAGTAACTTCCAGAATTTAGGAGAAGACAACATCAGTTAACTACCTGGACAGTCATCCACCACTTCTCTGTATAGTGGGAGCATCCATCTTTGTGGCTACTGGCCTATGATATCTGACAAGTTTCCATAGAAGCAGGGCATTTTTTGGTAGGACCATCTTATCCTGGCTAGGCAGGCTTCGGCAGTCTCTATCCCTCATCCTGCAGGTCCATTTCGGACAGTGAGCACGTGACAGCAGTAGAGGCAAGTGTAGTCCTTTTGCCCCTCAGGCCATTATTCACCAAACAAGACAATCTCTTTGCAAGATGTCTGTGATGCTCAACACCACCTTGAGAAAGGAATGGTGATGCCAGGAGTTGTCATGTCTCTCAAGGTCAAATTTGAGATAACAAAATCTTGAATGCCATATTCTCTGGGTCTATGAAGTGGTTGAAGACACCTATCTATTGGGTGTATTCTAACATGTTTCCGAAAAAGCTGAGTATTCTGACTTTTAGGTGATAAATCTGAGTAACCATAATCTGCAATCCCAATCAACCAAGAAAGTGAGGCTAATATTGTAAAAATAGGCATTCCAAAATGAGTGTACAGCTCCTCCAAATAATTTCAAGTATAACAATCTTAGGAAAATTGACCAAAATACACATTTTTTATCAAATGACAACAATATCCTAATTATATATCATTATATGTAAAAATATATCTAAACAGATTTATATAAAACAACTCGTGTGTATAGTACAATAAATGTTATGACTATCATAAATAATTAGAGGTAGAAATTGCATTATGGAAATGACAATGCACTTAATACACATCAATGTGCAAAATATTTTAGACAGAGGTAGACACATGCAAAATAGGGCAATTATACATTCAACTTTGCATCAATATACATTATCCCAATCAGACATATAGATTAATTTCCCGTTTGTGTCAATATACAAACATTCGTACCATGTT
>PVIH01004869.1:0-53176 GCA_004025045.1 Sigmodon hispidus
TGTATCCAGTTCTCTAGTAGAACGAGGACTCCTTCCCATGCAGTCTCTCAATCCAAACAGGTAGCAACCTCTGTCTTTGCCTGTCTACAGGAAGCCGGCTCCCCTCTTAATATATAAAGAAGGGGGAGATGTAGGGAGCCGGGAGCCCGGTCAAGCAGGCAAGACGGTGCCGGTTTCCGGTACCAAGGCGCGGCCGAGGTGATAAACAACGCATCTGCGCATGTCCCCCGGTAAGTTTCCACTCTGTGAGCCAAGCCCTCTGACCCTGCGTCATCTCAGGCGAGAGTTCGCAACCAATCAGAAGGGGAGACATTAGAGGCGAGGGCTTGACAGTATAAAAGCCGGCTCCTGGCAAGGGGTCGGGGTCTTCTTCCCCTTCTTGGAGAGAATAAACTTGCTGCAGAAGGATCCAAACTGTGTACTGCGTTCTTCTTCGCAGGCGAAGACAGGGCGCGGGACACCCTTCCCCCTCCTACCACATCAGGTCATTTTTTCTTCTCCACAACTCCCTATCCCCTCCCTGGGCAGGGAGCAGACAGTTCTATGGTCCCACTGACCCAATAATGCTTAGATAAGTCTCCACTCCTGACAAATCCAGTTTTGTCCCCCCTCCCTCAAGAATGAGTCAGGTGTTCCCATAGTTGGAGTGGGATCCGAAGGGTCAGTCCAGGGTGTTTCTGATCCCAAGCTGTTAAGTGGTTGTGATTTGCAGCTTGGGCATGCTTGACTTTTTTCTTGTTTGTTTGTTTAGAGACCACTAATGAGTGAGTACATCCCCTGCTTATCTTTCTGAGTTTGTGATACCTAGCTCAGGAGGATATTCTCCAAATCCATCCATTTGCCTGTGAATTTTAGGATATCATTTTTTTCTTATTGCTGAGTAGTATTCAATTGTGTAGATGTACCACAGTTTGTTAATCCATTCTTCAATTGAGGAACATCTAGGTTGTTTCCAGGTTCTTGCTATTACAAATAATGATGCTATGAGTGTGAATGTGCCTCTTTAGGGTATACACCCAGAAGTGGTATTGCTGGATCCTTGGGGAGATTGATTCTCAATTTTCTGAGAAACCTCCATATTGCATTCCAAAGTGGATGAACAAGCTTACAATCCCACCAACAATGGAGGAGTGTTCCCCTTGCTCTGCATCCTCTCCAACATAGGCTCTCATCTGTGCCTTTTATCTTAGCCAATCTAACAGGTGTTAGGTGGTATCTCAAAGTTCTTTGGATTTGTATTTCTCTGATGGCTAAAAATGATGAGCACTTTTTCAGATGCCTTTCAGCCATTCTTAGTTCCTCTGCTGAGAATTCCCTTTTTAGATCTGTGCCCCATTTTTTGATTGGGCTATTCAAGGTTTTGGGCTCTAGATTCTTGAGCTCTTGATATATCTTAGAGATCAGTCCTCTATCACTTGTAGGGTTGGTGATAATCTTTTCCCACTCTGTAGGCTGTCATTTTGTCCTATTGACAGTGTCCTTGGCTTTGCAGAAGCTTCCTAGCTTCCGGAGATCCCACTTATTGATTGTTGGTCTTAGTGTCTGTGCCACTGGTGTTATATTTAGGATGTGGTCACCTGTGCCAATTCGTAGAAGTGTATTTCCCACTTTCTTTTCTATCAAGTTCAAAGTGGCTGGGTTTAAGTTGAGGTCTTGATCCACTTGGATTTGAGTTTTGTGCAGGGTGACAAGCTCAGATCTATTTGCATTTTTCTACACACTTCCATCCAGCTATGCCCACACGATATGTTAAATATACTATCTTTTTTCTATTGAATGTTTTGGGCCTCTTTGTCAAAGATCAGGTGTTCATAGGTTTTTGGGTTAATGTCTGGATCCTCAATTCTATTCCATTGATCCACAAGTCTGTTTTTATGCCAGTACCAGGCTGTTTTTATTACTGTAGCTCTATAGTACAGCTTGAAGTCAGGGATGGTGATACCTCCTGAGGTTCCTTTGTTGAGTAAAATTGTTTTGGCAATCCTGGCTTTCCTGTTATTCCAAATGAAATTGAGTATTGTTCTTTCAAGGTCCAAAAAATATTGTGTTGGGATTTTGATAGGCAGTGCAATGAAACTGTAGATTGCCTTTGGTAGAACTGCCATTTTTACTATGTTGATCCTACCAATACAGGAACATGGGAGAGCTTTCCATTTTCTGATATCCTCTTCAATTTCTTTCCTCAGTGATTTAAAATTTTTGTCAAATAGGTCTGTTACTTCTTTGGTTATAGTTACTCGAAGATATTTAATACTATTTGCAGCTATTATGAAGGGTAATGTTTCCCTTATTTCTTTTTCAGCTCTTCTATCTTTAGTGTATAGAAGGGCTACTGATTTCTTTGAGTTAATCTTGTATCCTGCTGCATTGCTGAAGGTGTTTATCAGCTGTAGCAATTCCTTGGAAGAATGTTGTGGGTCACTTATGTATACAATCATATCATCTGCAAATAGAGATAGCTTCACTTCTTCTTTTCCAATTTGAATGCCCTTAATCTCTTTTCATTCCCTTATTACTTTAGCTAAAACTTCGAGAACTATATTGAATAGATAAGGGGAGAGAGGACATCCTTGTCTAGTTCCTGACTTTAGTGGGATTGCTTTGAGTTTTTGTCCATTAAGTTTGATACTGGTGGTTGGCTTCTTGTAAATTGCCTTTATTATATTTAGGTATTCTCCCTGTATTCCTGATCTCTCCAGGGCTTTAATCATAAAGAAGTGTTGGATTTTGTCAAAGGCTTTTTCTGCATCTAAGGATATGATCATGTGGCTTTGTTCCTTTAGTTTGTTTATATGATGGATAACATTTACAGTTTTTTGTATGTTAAACCAGCCCTGCATTTCTGGGATGAAGCCTACTTGGTCGTGGTGGATGATATCTTTTATGCATTGTTGTATACGGTTTGCCAAAATTTTGTTGAGAATTTTTGCATCAGTATTCATGAGGGAAATTGGTAATTCTCCTTCTTTGTTGTGTCTTTGAGTGGCTTGGATATAGGGTAATTGTGGCCTCATAAAAGGAATTTGGCAATATTCTTTCAGTTTCTACTGTGTGAAATAGTTTGAGGAGAAACAGTAGTAATTCTTCTTTGAATGTCTGGTAGAATTCGGCACTGAAACCATCTGGACCAGGGCTTTTATTTTTGGGGAGGTTTTTAATGACAGCTTCAATTTCCTTAAGGGTTATAGGCCTGTTTAAGTAATTAATCTGATCTTCATTTAATTTTGGTAGATGGTACCTGTCCAGGAAGCTGTCCATTTCTTCTAGGTTTTCCATTTTTGTGGAATACAGATTTTCAAAATATGATCTGATAATTCTCTGTATTTCCTGGGGGTCTGTTGTTATGTCCCCCTTTTCATTTCTGATTTTGTTGATTTGAACACTCTCTCTGTGTTTTTTGATTATTTTGGCTAAGGGCTTATCAATCTTGTTAACTTTCTCAAAGAACCAACTCTTAGATTTGTTGACTCTTTGTATTGTTCTTTTTGTTTCAATTGTATTGATTTCAGCTCTAAGTTTGATTATTTCCTGCCATCTACTCCTTCTAGGTGAGTTTGCTTCTAATTGTTCTAAGGCTTTCAGCTGCACTGTTAGGTCTCTAGTGTGGGATTTCTCTAGGTTTTTCATATAGACGTCTAGCCTATATGAATTTTCCTCTTAGGACTGCTTTCATTGTGTCCTACAAGTTTGGATACGCTGTAGATTCATTTTCATTGAATTCTAGAAAGACTTCGATTTCTTTCTTAATTTCTTCCTTGACCCAGAGATGGTCCAGCTGAGTGATGTTTAGTTTCCATGAGTTGGTAGACTTTCTTTGGGTTTTGATGTTGTTGAACTCTAACTTTAGGCCCTGGTGGTCTGATATGTTACAAGAGATTATTTCCATTGTTTTGTATTTGTTGATATTTGCTTTATGACCAATTATGTGGTCAATTTTGGAGAAAGTTCCATGCGGAGCTGAGAAATATGTATATTCCTTTGCGTTTCGGTGGAAGCTTCTGTAAATATCTATTAAATCCATTTGCATCATAACCTCTTTTAGACTCCTTATTTCTCTGTTGAGACTCTGTCTGGTTGATCTATCCAAGGTTGAAAGTGGGGTATTGAAGTCTCCCACTATTAGGGTGTAAAAATTGATGTGGGATTCGAGCTTTAGCAGTGTTTCTTTTACATAAGTAGGTGCCCTTATATAAGGGACATAAATATTTAAGATAGAAATCTCCTCTTGAGCAATTTTTCCTGTGATGAATAAGTAGTGACCATCCTGGTCCCTTTTAATTGCTTTTAGCTTAAAGTCTACTTTGTTAGATATTAGGATTGCAACCTCTGGTTGTTTCTTAGGACCATTTGACTGGAAAATCTTTTCCCAACCATTTATTCTAAGCCTGTGTCTGTCTTTGCAGTTGAGGTGTGTTTCTTGTAGGCAACAGAAGGATGGCTTCTGTTGTTGTATCCATTTTGTTAGTGTGTGACGTTTCATAGGAGTGTTGAGACCATTGATATTAAGGGAAATTAGTGACCATTGATTCATCTTTCCTGCCATTTTTGGTGGTAACTTGTTTGTATTTCCTTTCTCTAGGGTATTCTTCTGTGGAATTATTGATTGTTTGTGATTTCATGGGTGTATCTGGGGTCCTTAGGTTGTAGTTTTCCCTCTAATACTCTCTGTAGTGCTGGATTGGTAGATAGATATTCTTTCAGTCTGACTTTGTCCTGAAATACTTTGCTTACTCCATCTATGGTGATTGATAATTTTGCAGGGTATAGTATTCTGGTTTGGCAGCCATGCTCTTTTAGCATCTGTATAACTTCTGACCAAGCTCTTCTAGCCTTCTAGCTTTCATCGTTTCCATTGAATAGTCAGGCGTTATTCTGATGGGTCTGCCTTTATATGTAAGTTGGCCCTTTTCTTTTGCAGCTGTTAAAATTTTTTCTTTGTTCTGTATGTTTTGTGGCTTGATTATAATGTGGCACGCTGACTTTTTTGGGGGGTCATATCTATTTGGTGTTCTGTAAGCTTCTTGTATCTTTATAGGCATTTCCTTCTTCAGGTTAGGGAAGTTTTCTTCTATGATTTTATTGAAAACATTATCTGTACCTTTGAGCTGGTATTCTTCTCCTTCTTCTATTCCTATTATTCTCAAATTAGGTCTTTTCATGGTGTCCCAGATTTCCTGAACATAAGTTATGGCTTTTTTAGTTTTACTATTTTCTTTGACTGATATATCTAATTGAGCTACTGAGTCTTCCACTTCAGAGATTCTATCCTCCATCTCTTGAACTCTGTTTGTTATGCTTGTATCTGTGGTTCCAGCTTTTTTCTTCAGATTTTCTATTTCCATCTTTGCCTCATTTTGTGCCTTTTTTATTGCTTCCATTTCAGCTTTTAGTTCCTGGCATGTTTCTTTCATAGATTTGTTCATCTCTTCCAATTTTTTGTTTGTGTTTTCTTCTATTTCTTTAAGGCTATTTTTCATATCTTCTTTGAGAGCTTTGATGATCATCACAAAGGAATTTTTGGTGTTGCTTCCTTCTGATTCCTCTTCATTGCTCAGTTCAGGTCTTGTATTTGTAAGATCGCCACTCTCTTCTGGAGTTACCTTGTTCTTCTTTGTTTTATTATGTAATTTTTGCACTGACATTTGCCCATGGCTTCAGTGGTTCATGATTAGATGGGTCCTGGTAAGTTGTGACACTCGGGCTTGTGTGGGGCCTGTCACCTCTCTGGGCGGGGTCTAAGTCTGTCCTTCAGAGGCCCCAGAAGTTATCTGTTCGCTCAGTTGGAGGTGGAGGTGGGTAGCCGTGCAAATTCCCTCAGCAGCAGCTGTGGGTATGGTGACAGGCAGACTTTATCTGCACCTGCTACAGAGTGCACTGGGACTTACTCTGCAGACAGCACCCAGTCTCGGAAGCGGAACCTATCGATGGGAGCTCAACTCTCCTCCCCTGGCTGGGATATAGGCGCTTGGGCCTGGTGAGCCCTCCTCACCTCTGGGTGGAGTCTGAGTCTGTCCTTCAAGGACCCCTGTCCTTATCTGTTCGCTCAGTTGGAGGTCGAGATGGGTAGCCATGCAAATTCCCTCAGCAGCAGCTGTAGGTATGGTGATAGGCAGACTTTATCTGTGCCTGCTACAGAGTGCGCTGGGACTCACTCTGCAGACAGCACCCGGTCCCAGAAGGGGAACCAGAACCGATCGCATTATCAACTTCTTAATGGGTAGAGGCTACTCAGCTTTTTATCACCGTATCAAAATGCCTGAGATATTTATAAAGAAAAAAGATTTGCTCTGGCTCAAAATTGTAGAAATCCTACCTGCAAAAGAGTGGGACCATTGCATTTAGATCCATGGTGAGAGAGAGTATCAAGCATGTGAACAAGGTAGATTGTCACCTCTCTAGAGGCAGTGGGACTTGGGGAATGGAGCCAATAAATGAGCTGGGCTAAAGTCTCAGACAATAGCCAACTTTATTCAGAGCATGAGACAATTTATACTATGAGTGTTGCAAGAGTCACATAAGTAAAGTCACGTGTGACAGACATGTGCATGTGTTGAACAAACTGCATGTGACAAAAACATTTTTTCATGTAATGAATATCTGAAGCAACTTACCCAGGAGGAGCATGAATCACATTCCAAGAACAATTTTCCGTTTTTGAAGAAACAAAGGTCAGAAGACTCTTGTTCTTCTCTCTCTCTCTCTCTCTCTCTCTCTCTCTCTCTCTCTCTCTCTCTCACACACACACACACACACACACACACACACACACACACACACAAAGAAGTCTCCCTACATATTTCATTACTGGACCATGTAACGGTAATGACAGTAAACTTTCACTTCATGGCTAAAAAGCAAAAGGAGGAGAAGAAGAAGAAGAAGAACAAGAACAAGAAGAAGAACAAGAAGAAGAACAAGAAGAAGAACAAGAAGACTTTCCCAATTAATTGCAAACCTTCAACAACTTAAAATATTTCTTCATAGGCCCTACCTCTCAAAAGATCCATTATTCCCAATAACATAATGCTGAGGCCAACCCTTTAACAAATAGACATTTATGAGACACCAATACTAACCACATCATAAAGAAACCAAGATTAAAAATTAACAAACCAGGGACTGAGAGATGGCTCGGCAATTATAAACCCTTGTGATTCTTCCAGAGGACCCAAAATTGGTTGTACCCACATGGCAGCTCACAACCATCTGTAGTTTCCATTCCATTTGCTACCCTCTTCTGGTCCCCAAGGGTACTGCACACACACACACACACACACACACACACACAAACACACACATGGTTTCAAATAATATAAATAAAAGTTTTAAAACTTACTTCAGTTACACGGCTATTAGTGATACAAAAATTTAAAGAAGTGAGGGAGAAAAGTCAGGCTTTCAAACCCTTTATTTCTAACCCTAGAAGTGATACCTCATATTCAATGATAAATCAATGATAGAAACCAAAGTCAGATGACAGATTTGGAATCTTTAAATCAGTAGTTTTCAAGAGTTTTAGATCAAAGATTCTAGTGAATCTGAGAGTCTCTTTCACAAAAATGAAGCCCACACAGCACTCATGCAGGCAGGCAGTTGACTCCTGTAGAACCCTAACTGCATACAATTTATAGTCCCTGCTCTAGTGCCCCAAACTTGATGACTAGTCAGTGTTTGCAGTAAACTAGTACCCCACACAGGAACATGTTCTGTACAGACAGTGCTGCCTACAGTACACTGTGGGGGAAATTTGGTCTTAGGTGTTGGATGGTGTCTTAGCTTATGGTGCTATAACATGAGAAATCCTTTTCCCTCAATCTTGGAGGCTGAGAATCTAAAGCTAGTGTACCAGCATGCCCAGATTCTGGTCAGGTTCTTTGTTTCAGACAGGCAACTTCTCCCTATGTCCTGTGTAGTGGAGCCATCCCTGATGGCTCTCACTTTTTCTGATAAGGACATCCAGGGAGCCCCTTCTCATAACACCATCAGAGCCTAATGATTTCCCATTTCCAAATTTATTGAAGGTTGAAGTTTATTATTGCACAAACTTTAGTTAGCATAAAATGAAAACCTGGAGCCAGGTACTGGAGAAAATCTGGAATATCAGAAAGAGGAAAGAGACCATAGTCAATTCTCACCCAGCCAACTTCTCAGGCTGAACAGGGTAAATGCTCTCTTCAAGGGTCCTCAGCTTGACTGGTCACTTCTACAAAATGAATAAATTTCTGCCTTCTTTATATCTTTCCCACCCAGCTGTTTCATTTCGGGTTCAACTCTGCATCATAATCCTAGAGTTAGAATTAAAGGTGTAAGCTACTACTACTTGGCTGTTAGACCTTGAACTCACAGAAATCCAGAAAGATCTCTGTCTCTTGAGTGATGGGATTAAAGGTGTGGGTCACTACTCTCTGACCTTCATGGCTTGACTGTATGTGATTATGTTCTCTGATATTTCAGGCTGATTTTACTAAATATATATCACCACAGTTTATGGCAGTCAGAAGAGAGAAAATATCAAATCATGGCAAATGAGTAAGCGCTATGTTTATTCTATTGGCCTTGCAGGTATCAGAATACTTGTTAGTAGCTAATAATTCAATTGCTTTTTACTAAAGGGAGCAGTGAGCAACAAGCTGAGTCTGAACTCTGAAGAGTAAAAGGTCACGGGAGAAGGACCACAAGCATGGGTCACATTGCTACAAAGCAAGTGAAGAAGGGCCTTTGTCTCTGCCTTTCATTTGAAGATGAAGTTAATGGCGGTCATTTCTAAACTTTGGCAGCAGACTAGCCTGAGAAATTAATGTCCAACAAATGTACCCTTGTGTTCACAGTACTGAACGTATTTGCAGAGCCTGGAACAAGTTGATAAGCACAGCACAGCTTGCTTTTAACCTCACCTGGAACCTTTATAATTTGTTCCCAGACAAAGAAGATCAAGTGCTCACAGATGGAAACTGGTCGTGTTTTATCAGCCTGCCAATTAATGCTGGATGCTTATTCCCTCATTAAGGGGAAAATAAGATATTTTGAACTGCATTGGTAAATCTTTATTGTCTCTTTAATAAGTAATTTCACATTTAGGAAGATAGGAATGAATTTAGGGATGCCTCTGTTTAGTTGTCATTTATTTAATGTTCTGAAAGTAATAGGCGATGGCTGGTATAAATGGATTGAATTCTATGTTACTCCTTTAGAAAATCCCTGTAAAAATTACAAATTATATAATGGCATGTAGATTAAATGGCTTTTCTTCTAACCATTAGTTAAACTAGATTTTAATGTTCCAGTTTGGAATAATTCTGTCAGTTTGTCTCCCACACTGTTCTCATGGTCAATATAATTAATGGAGAAACTCATTTTAACCTGATCTTGTGGGTGAAAGCAGGGAGTGGGGGACCCTCACCACCTCATGTGATTTAGCAGAGCAGAACTGGGTTGTGTCTCCTGAACAGCTATGGAAGAAGCATTTTGACTCTGCTCAGACAGCTAGTTTTGCAACTGAAAACACAGTCTCCCCCTGGTGGTAATATGTGTAAGCACAAAATATTCAGCAACCCCTCTAAAGGCAAGTGGAAAAACTGCTGGGTTCCTTCCCTCTGTGTCGTGAGATCTTACTTTTGACATCTTTCTGCCTCTGGAGACTTCTGGGCATTAGCATGCATCTGAAAGTCATGGCAGCTCTTTGAACCATTATCAGGGACATCAACACCGTACTAAGGACTGGACAAGAATGACAAACATTCTTGCAAGCACCCAGTGGTGCTGTTCTTCCAAGGACAGCTCACATTTGCTTTGAGGTGACCGTCAATCACATTACTGCACTTTGAACAAACTAGTGTCTAAGTTGAAGTTTCTGTCTCCATTTTGCCAAACACTCACTTCTTTCTTTATAGAAACACATGTATGCACACAATCATGCACACACACACACACACACACACACACTTAGTATTTGTTCCACACCACAGTCTTCATTCATTAAAGATTTTGCCACTTAACTCATAAGAACCCTGACTTCTAGAGCTCATATCATGATTAAACACGTTAGCATTCTAGAAGCATGTGCCACCCCCCACAAGCTTCAACTTGACCTCAGCTTTTGCCTCTATTCTGCATTGTAGCCCAGCCTCATTCCCACTGAGAGCTGCTATATTCTCAGGCTGGAGACATCAGCACAAAAACAATTGGTAACTAAAGCTCATCAATACTCCATCTTTCACACACTGGGCTTCCTGGACCCTCAGGTGTCTATCCTTTCTCTTCCCTGGCCAGAGACAGAGGAGCAACTCTGCAACAACCCTGCTGCTGAGTCTTAAACTCCCAACCCAGTGCTGTCTGACTGCCAAGCCCTGATCTTAAGTAAAGACAAAGACCCTTTTGCCCCTTTATCAATGCGGAGTGCTTAGAGGAAACCACAGATTACTACATATAGTTGATCCCAGCTAGCTCAGAGAGAAGGAAGAGCTATCAGAGAATATAATGGGATTCTGTTTACTAGAAAGTTTAGTTTGTAGTTTGTTCAGCTCTATAGAGTTACTGTGCTTTACTATTTAATAATTTAGAAAATACAAGCATGGTTGATAAGGGCATTGTCTTAGTTATCTACAGCTCTCAACTTGACACAGCCCAGAGTCACTTAATGGAATATCAACTGGGGGATTGTCCAGATCAGATCGGTCTAGTGGCAAGATTTTCTTGATTGCTAGTTGATATAGGAGGGCTGAGGCCACTGTGGTTAGTAGCATCCTACACAGAGGGGCTTGAGCTGCCTAAGAAAGCAAGTTGAGCATGCCAGTCAGAAGCAACCAGTGAGGCCTGCTCCTCTATGGTTCCTGCCATAACCACCCTTAGCAACCGACTGTGACATTGAAATGTAAGTCAAATATACTCTATGTCCCACAAGGTGCTTTTGTTCATGGTGTTCATCATAGCAACAGAAAGCAAACTAAAAAATCAAAATAAACAAATTCAGAAATAAATACTAAGAAAGTGTGGGGTTTTTTTTGGATTTCTTTTAATAAGAGACAGTTTTTAATGAGAGCAAAGATACACTTCCCATCTCATCTAAAAATCACACTGACTGACATTTTACTAATGCATTATGTCTGAAAAAAATCAAATTTTGTTTTATCTAAGCTTCCAGTAGCAATTAAGCTTGTTTGGCCAGGACATCTGTTTATGAAGATTATGCCCAAGCCAATTTTTAATGACTAGTGAAAATGTTCCTTCTGTATGACTTCTCACTTTGTTTCTGATGTTAAGAACAAATCTTTCTGCGACATAAACCTCCCTGAGAGTTAGAAGTCAAATTTCCAAACTAAAAAAATAAAAAACCCAACTACATTTTAAAAACTTAAACATAGTGTCTGAACACAAAATAATCATGTTAAACACTGGATGACAGCAGACCTTATTTCCCCATTAAACCCATAAGTAAGTATAATCTACTCATCAGAAACTTATCTCTATTTTGACGGAGAGACCATGGAAGAAGCAGAATTTATTCCCCTCTAATACTCAAAAACATTACTTAACTTACCCAGAAAATAATGGGGTTGTTATTGAGACATAAGCTAAGTAATGGCCAGGAATGATCAAGGCTGGAGGATAATTCCGGGAACATTCAGTGTAAGAGAGAGGTAGAGAATGAGCTGATCCTATCTCATCTCATTCCTTCGAGCTTGGCCCACGACTATCTCCTGAGACCTTTCAGGACACTGTTTCCACCTTCATACTCATCCTGGATCACTTGACCTAGGTTTGTTTGTTTTATCTTGAATCCTGGCTCTAACTTTTCCCACTCAGCAATCCCAAAGGGCATTATCTCTGTTGTTTCTATGTTGTTCTGAAGACACTTGCCCATAGCTCTTCCTCCTTTGCTATTCTGTTATCCAGATCTCTCAACGATATTTCTTTAAAAGAATAATGAAGTCCAAGTGCAGAGCCCTCCTTTTGCACTTGTACTCAGTGAGGCTGACCAGAGCTACACTCAGAAGGGCCCTCCTAGGCTGCCCCAGGGTTTGTTGTCCTTGCTGACCTTAAGCATCTTTCCCTCCTTTCTTCACCTGCCTGCCTGTGGCTTCACCCCTCCTCTGGTTCCGTGTTTATTTAAATTGCGTGGTCCCTGCCTTGAAGAGCTCTGCTTTTCAGTTCCTTTGTCTGTCGACAAACTCTGATTTCTGTCAGCCTAGGCTTCCCACACAGGCACCAGCAACACTAGAGACAGACAGCAACTCCTCAGTCTCTTTTCCAAAGACAACTTTGTCTATTCTTTCCCTTCGGATAGAAACTCATTAAAGCAAAAAACAGATCTCTAGTCCCTTTAAAGGCTTCCAATGAGGATCATTTTCTAAGTTCCCTTGACAGACCAATAAAACACACTACAGAGAATTGAAGTGGGGAAAAAATGACAGTTTTATTCCTTAAGCTAGAAAGAGCTTTATAATTTAATATTTTTCCAAAGGCTCGTTGTACAAAAAATCATTTCTAAGGAAGAATTTAAAGTGTATTTGATGGATTCTTAAAGATAAGTCAGACTGAAAGAACTTTCAGCGGATCATTTAAAATGAAGGGGGATATCTTAGAAAATAGATGATGCTAAGGTGAAGGAGACAGAATGAGGAACCAAGTTCAAATTGGAGAACCCAGATAAGAAGTCAAGCATGGTCACATGCATCACAGTAAGCTGGTACTATGCACGTCGAGACACAGGATCCCTGTAGCTTGCATACTGTCAGCTTAGTTAGCTACAAGTACAACTAGAGAATCTTACCTCAAGGAATTAGGGCAGGGTGTGATGGGATAAGACACCTGATATTCTACTGCCTTGATGTATATACCCTCACACATGTGTTCATAGACCACACACATGCATTCACATAACGCCCCTCTCACACACACAAAGAGAAAATAGATGCTGTATGAATGCAATGACTGCTTCTTGTCTAATTGTGTTCATTTAATTATTTACACTATGGGGACTGTGGGACTAGAGTTCAAAGCTTGAGTCACCTTTCTCTATTATGGACTTAGTTGAATTTATTTATTTTTTTTTTAGTTTTATCTTTTGGGCAAGAGGTTTTGTTGTTGTTGTTGTTGTTTGCCTTTTTTTGGAATATTGGAAGAACTATCACTAATACTTTCAAATATCAACAAAATAACATTTGTTCTGAGTCGTGGCTGTTTTTTAAATAATGTCTTTCTCTAGATAAAAGTAGATGATGGTCTATTTTAGAGATCTAATTTCTAAAGAGAAAATGAGAAAAGAAGCAAAAGTGAAAACTGATCAGGGTGAGTAATAATTTCTCATTTCCTTTGAAAAGAATCCCACAGGCACTCAGTTTTATATAAATTACTCAGGATGCTACCATTTAATTGCTTTCCAAATAGCCTGATTCCCAGTAAAGGAAATGCAAGCTACATTATTTTGGTTCTATAACATAAACAGGGTTTAATTCCGAGGTCCATGTTGCCATGGAGGCAAGCAGGAGTGAGCAACAGTAAGAATGGGATTTCTCCGTCAAATATCAAAACCTTTCCAGCCCCCGCCATAACAGCCTCTTCCAGGCAGACTCCCAGGCAGACAAAGCCAGGACTACATGTCCATCAGGGATTTCCGGACCTTCAGTGTTTATCTGTCCCATAACCTCTCCAACCCGGCAAGCAATTTATGTGACTGAAGAAGCTCCTGCAGGCCTTGACTATGAGACCTCACAGGACATAACCTCAAAAGAAGATGTCCTCCATCCATACTTTGAGTGTGGCAGTTGGTATATTGAATGCCATGGTGGCTTAGCACACAGAACACCACAAGGCCTGATCCACCACCTCCCCCTCCAGCAAAATGTCAAAACTTCATGGAAACCTGAAGAAAAGTATGAAGGAAAAGTTAATTTGTTTTTGATTTTCTGGACTAGTGGTGTTTTCTTTTCCAATTATCACCCACACATTAACCCCAATGGAAGAGATTCCTTGTCTTAAAAGTCACTCGTAAAATTTTGATATCTGCTTGAGAGGACTATGGAAAAACTTAACAAAAATAAAACAAACTCTACAACCAATAATTGCCCTTTAACAGCTGGTGGGTTTCATCTCTAATATAGCTTGTTCCCTAAGCCATGTTTAATAAAGAAATCGAAGTGTTAGGACAATAGTCTTGGTAGGCTAAGTGTCAAAACTTGTGAAAGGGTTAGAAAGAATAAAGAAAACTTATTGCCAGAGATCACAGGAGAAGAGTTAAGGAGGGTGTGTGTGTGTGTGCACTGATGCTGTGTGTACCACTGGTGGGTTCAAATGTAGTTTGGTGTCTTTGAAGATGTTTGATCTTCTTGCTGGTCTTGACCACTATATTAAACACTACGTCTACATTTACTCTACCATTGCTCTTTTTGTTAGATAGTTTTGAGTCCTATACCAAGGACAGTCATCTTCCAAAGTAATTTTTGTGCCAAAAAAACAAAGCAAAAGCACCACAACCATCACATATTCATAGATTCAAATGGTTCATCTGAGGAGTATGGCCAGCATTCAGCATTACTCACTGTTAAAGAGTAGACAAACGCCATCATTTCTACAGTGGAGGAAGTTTTCTTTAGATAGACAACTAACATTAAGCAAAGTAAACAATTGGGGACAATTTGTACATGTGCAAGAACATGATGACTTCATATGCCCCAAGTCAAGTTTGTACTTTGACTTATTTCTTTATACTCTGTTCCCACTTTAACTGGAATGATCTCTTTGTAAGAGTCTCTAACATTTGCCTCAAAGATAGAATATACATTGATTTTATCTTAAGTATGCATTTGTTATAAATGACCTTGCTTATGTTTTAAAAGTTACAATGTTCTTTTAATGTAAAGAATCATTTCCTGTGATTCATTGCAACTTTATTCTTCCTTTATTACATCTCCTGTGTTTTTTAATATGGAAATTTCAATTCAGTACTGAAGACATTCTATGATAGCTATCCTGTTTTTGTATCTAAATTTTCCCCATTGTTTAGGAGGAGGAAAGTGGGGAATTACTGGTGATCAAGCTCAAGAGCGAGTCCATACTAGGCCAGTGCTCTGCCACAGGGCGACATCCTCAGCCCTCTCACCTGGACTGTAAATAGTGTGTTTCTACAGAGTCATCAGCAATAGTGTTAACTGTGCCATTTTTGCAGACAGATTTTGCCAGGTTATTGGTGCCCCCTTCTGTTCTGTTTTCTAAGACATTTGCATGAAAATTGTGTTGAAATGTAATGCATTTTAACATAGTGATGTGGTCTATCTTTTTAGAAAATTTTATGCTACAGTATCTGCATACATGTATGTATAAACACCACAAGTGTACAGTGCCCATAAAGGCTAAAAGAGAGTGTCAGGTCCCTGAGCTGGATCTCAGTTGTGAGCTGCTAAATAGGGCCTGGGAATCAAACCCAGATCTTCTGCAAGAGCAGCAGGTGCTCTTAGTCTCTAAGCCATCTCTGTAGCTTCCAGCTTTCCTTATTGTTACATTTGCTTCCTCTTTCAGTCCATTCATTTTATTCCTACCAAAGTATCTGTCCAAATGTTAAAGAAAATACTTCCACTGAAATCCTCCTTTCTTAGAAGTCTCCCTTACACTGAGTGTCACCTGTGGGTTAGTTAGGAACACGGATCCAAACCTTGCCCTGGGTGAGTCACACCTGAATCAGTCTTAAAGTGGAAAGGCCATGTCTGTGCTCTTGTTTACTAGATTTCCAGTTGACTCTAGAGTTCCTTAGAAGTTGAGAACCTAAACAAACATGTGGACAATTTGCTTCTGTTTCTTCTTATCTTATGATCTTGAAGTTACCATAATACTTATCTATAGTTGTAGAGTTATTTTATTTTATGCTTGGTGTGGTGGAAATGTTCTCTGTATGATGTAAATAAAGTAACTGGTTTGGCCTATGTAGAACACCATAAAAGTAAGTAAAATATCAAAAAAAGAGACAGGAAAAAAGAAAGTAGAGTTAGTCAGTCGCCATCTGACCCTCGAAAAGAACAGACATGTAAGAAATCCAGGTAAGCCACAGGCTTTTGTAATTGGTAGATTAAAAAAATGAGTTGATTTAAGATGAAAGAGCTAGCTAGTAATGTGCATGAGACATGGACCAAACAGTATTAAGTTAATATAAATGTCTAATCCATTTCTTTGAGAGATAAAAGCCACCACAGACCAGGTCTAAACCTCCGGGCCCAAATGGGTCTAAAAAACCTTCTACAACAGCTTGCAATTACAATTTTTTTTTTCCTAAAATCTTAGTATCCATGTCTTTCAGTAATTCTGGAACCTCCCTGGTCATTGTCACATCAAATATCTCCTTCTCTGCCTTTCCTCTGATGACTACAAAATGTCTATTCCACATTTTCATTTCCCCTTTCTATAATTCTGCTTTAATTCACTGTGAGCCAAATGCTCTCGATGCATCCTAGGTTGGCCTTGAAATTACTAGGTAGCTCAGGTTAGCTTCCAACCCACATCAATGTCCTTCCTTGCCTCAGTTCCTCTTCAGTTCCGGGATTACAGGCATATGCTATCCTACCCAGAACCCCTTCCTAACATTTTTAACATAGATCAGTGAGTAGTGATATCATTACTATTGTCTTACAGAAAAAGAAGAGTATATGTAATATGAATGTATGTAACTGGTCATGCCTGCAGAAATATATGTGAACAAGTATCTATCAGATAAATTACAGATAATCCAGGAATTGGAATAGAACTCTGTACTAACCTAGTACAGCTTTTTTATTATGCAGAGCACTGAAGCCTTTCTTCAAACACATTAAAAGTATTCTGTGCAATGGATCATTGAGACCCTTGTTGCAACATGTTCTTTTACAAAAAGGTTACCATGTGCCATATTTTTCACCCATATGCAGTAATTTATTTTTTTAATGTTTGTCATTAAAGACATAGACGAGCTAAAAACCTTTCCAAGACTTTAAAATTCTGCCATTTGTTAATCATTGTGTTCACAGACAACCTCCCTGACCCAAATCTGTTGTCTGAAATGATATTTCAGAGACCTTTCATTGAATTTTGTGATTCAATTATCTTCACAGAAAGAAAAAAAATGTTAGAAAGTTTAGAAAACTGAAATGATGGATTAATCAGAATTCTTCAGCATCTGAGCAGAAATTCAATCAGACTCACAGCCTCTTGGGGAGCATATTTTTCTTAACAGGCTGATGGATGAACGAGAAATTTAAAACGAATGTTATGAAAGCTAATGCTTTTAAGACTAATTATCTGTAATGACAATATGTCTGTGCTCTGTATAAATAAGAACTCAGAACAAGCAGCATCTGTCACGATGAAATATGACACAGGGGAAATTAGACTCAAGCTTCCCTTACAGAAAGTTTTCAGAGAAACTTTTTGTGTAGTTAATAAAATATTCAGGTATATAAAATGCCTGCACTCAGAGTTGGATGGAAATAAAATCTGATGGTTTCAGACACTTTTTCTGGATGAGGTATACAGATTTAGCCTGGTTAGTCTGTACTACAGGCTCTGCACGCATATCAGAGCCCAGCTTTCCCATTTGTGAATCTTACCGGATCCTCTGGGACCTGGGTCTAATATCAATATCTTGATTTATTCACACCCAAAGGGAAGTTGGGAGAAATACCTCTCCCCTTTGCTTCTTTTTGATCTCATAACACACTCAGAAACTCGGTCCCTAAAGCATGTTTTTGCATCCTTTTCTCTCCATTAAGTACAGCTTGTCTCTGGGCACTCTTCCCATCAGCCTATGAACAGATACAGGACTTTGCCGTCTTAAAAGGGTAACCTGACACAGCGGAGTCCTCCGGATCCTGCCTGTCCATCTGGCAATAAGTCTCTCCTTCTGTCCCTTCAGAGTCAGCAAGCTGTGTTCTCATGTCTGTCTTCATTTCTGTTTGACTTTCACTATGACCTCAATGCAACCAGTACCTACCAGGATTGTGAAACACCGCTGCTAAAACCACTAATACTGTCATGGTGATGATGATCCGACCCTTACCTCATCAGACTTTTCCTGACCGAACCTCATAAGCAGAGCTCCCTGGAGTTCCTTGTCACATACACACACACACACACACACACACACACACACACACACACACACACACACACTCTTGGCCTCGGGATCCAGTTCCACTACCTTGTTCTATTCTCTATCTGTCCACCCACTGAACACCGTGAGCCCCCCGGTGCCCATTATGAGACCACCCCTGAGACAGCTTCTTTCTTACCTACCGTTTACTTTCTAGCTGAGAATTGCCAAGGATGCCTACATTTTTACTCCCTCCCTTCTCAAAACCTGTGCATCCCTCAGCTCTCTTGGATTTTCTAACATCTCAATATGACAAAAAGAGGAAAATATTTTCTCCTGAATTCCTTTCCTTCTCATCTGTAAAACCAAATAGGCTCTGTCTACAGCTTGTACCTCATGACTAACCTGTGTCACCAAGTCTCCTTCTCTCCATTCTGAACCTCAGCTCTAGTGGAGAGTGTGGAGAATCACTGTCCATTGCCTGGAAGATGATTGCCTAACAAGCACACTTTGTTGCCTTGTTACCACACTTTCTCTTTTTTAGCCCATTCATTTTATTTCTACCAAAATTATCTGTCCAAATTTGAAGACAAAAATATATTTCTGGATCCCCCTTCATACTGAATAAATTATGCACCCTTTCCACCTCTGCCTCCCCCGAAGTCACGCCCAGCATCTCCACTCCTGCCCTTGGAGATCTCCTGTCTGAAGACAAGGGCTGGAGCTTCTGACATCACCACTTTCCAGTCCTAAGAAAGCATCAGGTTCTCCAAGATGAGACTAAGCATGTGAGAAATAACTAATCCCTATAGCAGGAGGAGAAGAAGGAAAAAAAGGGGATGGAGAAAAGAAAGAAAAAGGCAATAGATGAAGGAGATTGGAAGAAAGGATGGATTGGAGCATCTTAAGATTTCGGTGTAGCTCTAAGAGATGTTTGGCAGGACCAGTGCAGAGATTTTGACATTTAGCCTACTGTGAGAGGAGTCTTGTTCAAGGACACCTGTTTCTTTATGCTTAGTTGTTGCAGGCAGAAGGAAGGAAGCATGGTGTCTTGACAGGACAGCATGCTCAACAGTCACCAAGTCATACTGTTAGATAGCAATACACTGCCTGAAAAAGTGTTTCATTTGACATGGAAAAGGTCCAAAATGGCAAGTAGACTGCCCTTGACTACCATGGGAAACGTCCAAAATGGCAAGTAGATGCTGCTAACTACTGGCCCTGACTACCATAGCAAGTAGTGCCTTCTGCAGCAGTGCCTCTTCTATATTGGCCAACCCTCAGAAAACAAATGACAAGCTTCACTCGTGGTCACCTAGGCATTACTTTACATGGCTGGAAATAGATAGCAGCTATGTCACAGCACACCTGTGAGTGTTTCTAAACCATGGTACCAATGGTGCTTATACAGTAAGCTTCTGAACACAATTGCCAGAAGTGAAAACCAGACATCAAAGCAAGGCTGCTTGCCATCATGGCCTGTCCAGCTCTGTAGCTGAGAAACTAGTGCACCAACAACAGAGGGTGACTATCTTCCCCTTTACTGTGTTTATCAAATATTGCCCCTTTAGCAAGGGAACTTAACTACAGAAAAGGAAATGTAAAAATAAATGTGATATCAGGAGACCTACTGACAGTATTATCACTACAGTCCCACAGACAGCCTGGCTAGCCTAGTTAAAGAAAATCTATGGGTGTGATATCTTACAAGGATGGCTGGTGTATTTGATAAGTGATATATGGGCTAATTCAACAACTGGAGTGACACTATAGAGACTAGATGGGCCTCAGAACCATGGGAAGATGCTCTTATCCCATCATCAAACACAGGTGTCTTATTTGAAGTATTTGTGTCTATTTCCTGGGACTGAAGGTTCTACTTAGTTGGAGGTCTTTGTTTTCATAAGCTGGTGTATATAAAGAGGCATCGAATTTAGAATTATGGCTATCAACCGATCACTTTGGAACTGTTGTGTTAATATTCCTAGAGGCAAGGAAGTGATTTACTGTTAGCTAAAGGACTGGTATTAGAGCACAGAATGGGTTTATAGAGGAAAATGTCTGAAACCCAGTAGACTCCCTGGATCACCCATCACTCCCAGATACACAGAGTCCCCTCCTTGAAGAGAGTGTATGGCTCCTAACCTTGTACCTTTGCCCTTGGTGAAGCAGCATAGTCTACTCACACAGCAATGGAGTGTTCTGCCTCAGATTCTCTCAGCCTCACCCGCCAATTGGATGGTGGCCAGTTTCTGCCTCTGTCATTGCTGTAATGGCCAGTCCTCGATGGGTTATGCAGTTTGGCAGCTTGAGGCTAACACCTGGTATCACTAGTTGCCATCTAGAGACATCTAGCTTCTCCTCCTACCCAGACTCAGAGCAAATACTACTCTGCACAGCATGGAATCTAGCTTTCCGGAATGTGCTGAGTGATGTGACCAAGGGGCATGAGGAAGTCCATACCTCTGTGTGAAGTTTTTCAGTGCAGGACTACAGAAGGATGTGGCAGCAGATGAATTCTTTCTCTATCCACCCTCTGCTAGGCTGCTCTAAGGCAGCTGTCCTTCACAGCCTTTGGAGATGTCCCTTGTGACTGAGAACAGGCTGCATTTCCCATAAAGCAATGGAGAGATCAAGAAGAATAGACCTTCAATTACCCCGCCTCTTTTCCACTCTCACAACACCCTGAGATTATCTGTCCTGGGGAAGAAAGTAACTGCTGTTGTACTTTTCTTTGAAATTTTTTGGCTAAGGTACACCGCTTCTCTACTTGTCCAGAGATCTACCTACCTGATGTTTTCTCCAGTTACTGGTGGCAGTTCCAGTCCCTATCATGTCATGGTTATCCATAATCATCTTATATACGCTAAACCTAAATCTTCTACAGTGTTTTGTTTGAGACATGGTCTCACTTTGAAGTCCTGGCTGTCCTCAGGCCTGCAATCTTTCATGTTCACAAAATTTAATCACATTAACAAAAATATTATAATGCTTCTTCGGGGAGCTTCTTACTTAATACTGAAAGATGAAAAAGGCAGAAAGTCAGACTTGATTGGGTAACTGATCAATACTTATTCTTCCAATAGTAGTGGGAAAAATTATTGAAATTCAAGTAAATCAATGTGGAGATAAGTTAAATGATTGTGTATCAGCAAATGCAACTGAAAATTCTCTGAAAACACACGTAGGGAGCAAACAGAACAGAAATGTTTCCTGTACAGACAACAGGGAGAGGTGGCTAGCAGGGCCGGTCACAGCCCAGCTCTGGTTGGCCTCTAGAGAGTAAAAAATAATTCATTTTGTGCACAACTAAAGGGAAACACACAAAGCAAGGTATTTTCTCTGTGGCAGCATTTAAAAAAACAGTGAGCTCTTTTAAATATGATAATCTTAGTTTAAAGGTTTAGTTTAATCTTAGTTTAAATGCACAAAATGCATTCTGAGGTAAAAATCAAAGGGACTGCTCCACAAATAAACTCTATTCTACATCATTCACAGTCAACATGTTACAGAAAGGTGCTAAGTGCTGGAAATGGCTCTTGAAAAAGCATTGCTGTTTTCCACAAAAACAAGAATTCTGAAACACAATGGGCTCTTTACAACTTTACAACAGCAAGGGAACAGCCCTAGATTTTGAAAGACTCTAAGGGCTAGTTTGGCAAAATACCTAGAAAACTTACTTAAAAGGCATTGTACTTCTTTATTCTACACAACATCATTTCCAAATTTTCTGTCTGTCTGTGATGACAAGAAGCTGTCAAGATATGAAAGATGACCCAAGAAAACATAAATACCTTTAATTACTTCCTTTAGAATAAAGATGCCATATTAATAATAAATGACAGATTGCTACTTCTTAAAGGAAATATGCTAAGGGGAGAATATTTCAGAAAATATGTGCTTGGAATTAATTCCAACAATATATAAACATGAAATTGAAAATTAAGCGTGCACCTGTGACAACCATTCTGTTCACAATTTTAGAATTTAAAAATAAAAATTTTAAACCTATTTTAAGTCTTGTACCAGTGGAATTTCAGTAAGTTGAGACCCATTTGTAAAAATTTATAAAATGTACAATATTTTGATGACTTCATAAAAATAACTGAATGACCAACATAAGGAGCAATGGACATAAGTGAGTAATCTTCACTAAAAACATTTGCATATTCCATAAAGTGGAAATTAATATGAGTAACATATAATAGACACAACCTATAATGCATATAGAACAGAAACTAGCACATCCTTGACTTGGAAACTAGCACTTCTGCATTGTACACAAGCATCTTTTCATTGGACATAGGCAACTTCATCTAGGGGAGATGCATCCTTGCACTTAGTGCAATTATCTTTTTACTGGGCATATGTATGTTTGAACTGAACATAGACATTTTCACTTTTTTGTTAATTTTGTATTTAATTTTTTTTACATATAACTTCTCTGCTTGCCAGTAGAGGGCATCAGCTCCTATTATAGATTGTTGTGAGCCACCATGTGGTTGCTGGGATTTTAACTCAGGACCTCTGGAAGAGCAGCCAGTGCTCTTAACCACTGAGCCATCTCTCCACCACCCTGAACATCTTCACTTTTGACATACAATCCTTGCTTTAGACTTGAGCTTCCTTCATTGTTGAGAGGTGACCACCACAAGCAAAAGAACTTATGCAGACAAACAAATTTTAGAACTACAATTTAAGACTAAGATTTTTTTAAACCACATGGTTTACTCAGTAAAATAAGTTAAATAACATAATATTGTCACATTATTTTAGAGTTTGAATTTATGTTCGGTCCAATTTTGAATATATGTATAACATATATAAAATATATATGCGAATCATCATATAGAGTTATTTGACAACAGGTTACTGAATATGACACAAAGAACTAAAGAAAATACAGATAAATTAGACTTCATCAAAATTACAAACATTTTTCACTATTAATAGAATGAAAAAGCATGGTAGAGAGCATTGGCAAATCAGACATGTAAGTTAGTACAATTTCAAACTCCCTATGATTTACAATACAACAGAAAACAGAACTTCAGCTAAAAAATACCCAAAGGACTAAGATAATGTCAAGAACTCATGAAAAAAATGTTTGATATTACTAGTTATGGAAAAACAAAGCAAAACTACACAGAGATGTTACTTCATAGACATAAGGATGACTGTTAGTTAAAAGAAATAAACTGCTGATAGTGGGTATGTGTGAGGATGCAGGGAACCAGAATCCTCATGAATTGCTGGAAGGAACAAAAGCTGTGGAGACACAGTGAGCAAGAAAATGTGATGCTTCCTCAAATGTTAGGCCTGGAATTACCTTATTTCCAGAAATTCTGAAGCTGACAGCAAAATGTGAGTGAATACTAGTACTAAAATGTCATTGTTCACAGAAGCATCCTTTACTGTAGCAAAACTGGGGGAGCAACCCAAGTATCTGTCCCCAGGTGAAGTGATGGACAAAATGCACACACAGAGACATACAGTGGGGTACTCCACAATTTGAAACAGGAAGGAAATTCCAAGACTGAATGAATAACATTACCGAACCTTAAAGACATCAGACTGAGATAAAGCAGACACAGAAGGACCAACGTTGTATGAATCCACTTGTCTGGAATGTCCAAAATAGGCACAGAAGTTCTGAGAACCAAACCAAGGCCCCTTGCAAGAGCAGCAAGAGTTTTAACCACTGACCGCTCTCTCAAGCCCCCTGTTTCACTTTTAAAATGTTGGTATCGGTAACTCTGCTTACTAGGACTCCAACATCTTCAAGTCTCTTCCTTACAAAGTAACTTATTGGAACCAGGGAATTCTTGGCCTCTCCCTCTCCTCTCTTCCCATCACCTCCCTCCCCCTCCTCTCCCCTTCTCTTCTCTCAGAACTTTTCAACCAGACCTGGCACATAAGTGTGTCCTAAGTACTTGTAAGGAACAAAGTAAGGCATTCATTCATTAAATGTGTCTCAGAGGGTAAAACAGGACATATGGCTGTGATTGCTCATGAGCAAATCCAGGTCCATTTCACTAGAATGTCTTCCATTTCACACAGCTAGCTAGTGAGTGGCAGAGTATAAACACATTTACCTCTTCATCACCCCTTCCCCACCCTTGAAATCTGCACTAATTTAAGTCTATACAAACAGAAGAGAGATCATTGTATTTATTCCTAGGCCAAGCTCTAACAGTCAAGGTAGGAATTAGGAAGACAAAGGCTAAACTCTCAGATTTCTCCAGCTGACTGGGAAAGAAAAAAGAGAAAAGCTGGTGGTGAGGGGAAGGTTTGCATGCAAATTTTTAAGAAAGAAAAAGAGAGGCAGTAGGGAGATTCAGCTATATAACCTGAGGATTTACCACAATTTTCACAACTTGCTTCATTGCCTCAGAATTTGTTTTCTGTACTCATTTTTAGTACCAACTAAAATTCCTTTTAGTATTAATTCAGAAACTGAACAAAACCCTAAAAGTCAATAAAATTCTACTTTCCTTATTAAGAATATATTGTAATATTGAGCCCAAAATAGATGTGCTGCTAAATACCAATCCCCAAAGAATATCCCATATGCAGCCCTTCATCTGTGTTACTGGGCTCCACAATTGATGTTGTCAGAGAGGGCTGTCCACAGGAACTATGCTGGGGTAGGTGTGGTCAGGGGGTAGGTGTGGTCGGGAGGTAGAATGCGTCTTCATGGAACAGAGTTCAGCGGTGGTAGCCATGGCAGTGCAGCCTGCCCACAGATCTGTCATCTGCTAGCTGGCTGCTGGGGTCTTAGTGGAGTTCCACCAGGGTTGGTGGCAGGCCCAGCTGCCTTGCTGGGGCTAAGATAGAAAGGGAAGGGGCATGAGATGTACCCTCGGGTTTAGGGCCTAGAGATTGGGGCAGTTTATCTGGGAGACCAGTTACTCACCTGTTCTTCCAAGTGGTCTAGGTGGTGTTTGTGCCTGTAGGGGCTGCTGATGTTGTGGGAGATGGTTGGCCAAGGGGAAGATGGTGGGTTAGGTGGGAGTGGGTGGTGGAGTGGGTCTTGAGGAGAATCCAGTAGGTGGCAGCAGTGACGGAGCAGCCTGCCCACAGGTTCTCACCTGCTGGCCTGCTCACCTGGGGTCTGCAGCAATTGTTTTTTAAAAAGGTGATCATCCCCCCAGCACTGAGTAGCATTACAACAGAAAGTCATTGTGGGGTTAGAGAGATGGGTCAGTGGTTAAGAACATGTACTGTTCTTACAGAGGACCTAAGTTCAGCTCTTTGCACTTACATCAAATGGCTCACAATCAACTGTAACTCCAGCTCCAGGAGATCCCATGCCTCTGGGCTTCCAGGGAACTGCACTCATATGTATACATATCTATAAATAAATACATACAGATGACTGTAAATAAAATACATTAAAAAAATAAAGTTGTCAGGCAGTGGTGCATGCCTTTAATCCAACACTCAGGAGGCAGAGGCAGGTGGATTTCTGTGAGTTTGAGGCCAGCCTGGTTTACAGAGCCTTATCTTCCGGGATAAGCTCCAAAGCTATGCTGAGAAAACCTGTCTCAAAAAAAGGAAAAGAAAAGAAAGAAGAGAGAGAGAAGAAGAAGAAGCAGAAGGAGAAGAAGAAGATGAAGAAGAGGAAGAGGAGGAAGAAGAAGAGAAGAAAGGAAAGGAAGAGAAAGCCAATATTCCCTTGGTTTGGGCAGAGCTAATGCTAGATTTGCTCTCATCAGGGCATTCAAACCCGGCCCCTTTGATTCACTCATTACTTAAGCAGTCACAAGGTTCAGAACCCTAGAAAGAGTGCAGTAGCCTTTTCTCTTCTGTTATCATAACTAGTTATTCTTCCCAGTCACCATTAAAAATAATATTTTCAGCTTTGAATAACATTATAAAGTCACACAAATATGTATAATCATAAACTAGGTGTAGACTCCATTATTTATGCTTACAAACCATATGAACATCTCTAAAGCCAAATCCACTTATTAAATAGAAGCAAAACAAAAAGGAAAATGTAGATTGTTTATTTTGTGTGCATTGTGTTTTGCCTGTGTGTATATCTGTGCAGCATATATGTCTGCAGAAAGAGGGCAGTGGGTCCTCTGAAACTGGAGTTACAGCTGGTTATTAGCTGTTGTGTACTCGATGGGAACTACCCCAGATTCTCTGCAAGGCCAGGCAGTGCTCTCAACCACTGAGCCATCTCTGCAGCTTGTCATTTTTATTAGTAGTTGGAGAGTTTTACGTGAAATGAGTTCTTCCCAGGGAATACTGGGTTATTGTTCAGACTAAAATGAAGTGCCATCCCCTACATCTACAAATGCTTGCTGGCACTTTCCCTGACTGACAGATGGCTTGCACTCTTTTTCTACAGCAGACTGATATGCTAGCCAATTGTTATCAAATTCTATCACTCAGGAATTACAGTGAATGTTAGATGCTGGTGCGGATATGAGAAAGAAGAAATTCCTATACTGTTGCTAGGAATATAAATTAGTAGAGTTATTATAGAAAAACATATGGCAGTTCTTCTACAAACTAAGATTAGATGTACCATATCATATATGGTATATATAATATACTATAGTTACCACTTCTGGGCTTATGCTAAAAAATAAAATGAAATTGGTATAGCAAAGAGACACCCACATGTCCATGTTTGTGTGACACTGTTTATAATAAATAGCTAAGATCTGGAATCCATGTAAATGCCCTTGATGAATAGCTGATAAAATGTGATACATATGGGCAGTTGAAAATTATTGAGCCACAAAAGATGAAATCTTATCATATAAATGGTCCTAAGTAGAAGACATTATATTAAGTTTAATAAGTCAGATATAGAAAGAAAAGCACTGAATTTTTTGTGGAAGTTTTAAAAATAAAACGAAGGACTAACAATTTCTAGAGGCTGAAGAAGTCCAGTGGAGAAACCTGTATAAGGGAAGCTGGAAGTACCGAGTGAGCATACTGAGGTGTCACATATTACCAAGTCCAGTTAGTATGTGTTAATCTCAAGCAGAGTCAAGGGAAATTACAAATCATGTCAATAGATGCTACTAACAAAATCTGCAGTTATAAAGCATGAATGGGAGATGATGCTCAAGCTCAGATGCTTTTCCACCAGGCTTCTTGAAGGGAGCTGCTTCCTGCTCGTCCTGAAGTTGGAACATGGTCGGTCTGTGTATGAAGCTGTGCAAGGAGATGTGTGAGAGCTTGTGAGAAAACTCCAGGTTAACAAGAATCGTGTTACCTGTTTCTCCAGAACATGGATTTGTTCTTGGAATGTGCTTTCGTGCCCCTCCCTCCCAGGTAGGTGTAGTGAGCTGCTTACTTTTGTTATTCAGCGTATTTCCACGCATGTGCCCTTGTGACTGTACACAGCCTAAACTGATGTGACCCTGCCTAAGCCTCAGAATATAAATTGTCTGACTCCCTGAATGAAGCTAGCCACTGTATAAGACTTTAGTCTGCCCTGTTTTTACGCTTCACTCTCCCAGGTTTACACAGCCCATTAGAGCAGCATCAGTTCACACTTCCCAGGATGGGTGTGGCAGCACAGGACTAGTCCAGCACTTGGGAGGCACAGGCAGGGAGATAGATTTCTATGAGTTTGAGGCCAGCCTCGTTTACATGGGAACTCCAGGAATGCCAGGACTACACAGAAACACTTTGCCTCAATAATAATTTTAATTAATAAAATAATTAAATTCTGTTGGCTGCTTAAAATATTTTAGAGTGTTATAAGACTCAAACGAAAATTGTGACCTTTGGCTTACAAACATGGCACCTGCCTGGACTGGCAGCAGACCCTTACTTCTTTCCATGTAAAGTCTACAGAACAGGTCTGCACGTCCCTGCTAAGGCCTGTCTGGTCTTTCTGTAGGAGATCCTGGCCAGTCAGAAGGGCCAGGTCACCCTCCTTTGACCTTCTGCCCTGTGGAGTTGCCCTGCCCTGACTCATTTCCGTTCTACCACAGCTGTCTTCCTGCCTGCAGACTTCCATCCCTCGTGCATTTCCTGCACTGCAGGTACTATAAAAATAGAAGGAATGAATGAGTGGATGGGTGGGTGAGTGGATGGATGGATGGGTGAAGTTTCCCCAAATAGAAGCAATGAGGCCAGGGCAGAGACCCTATGAGATCTGTTAACAACCCATTTAAGTCTTCAAGGAACAAACCAAAACCACACCCTCTTGCAGTGTGAAGAAATCTGCAAATTTATTCTTAACTCTATTAGACATATGAACACCCTTCAGCCTGAAAAGCTACACACATCATCCTTCCTCCCACTGGTGATTCATCCCTTACAATACTCTCTTTTACTACTACTTAATTCCCTTCTCACACAAGAGAGTTCCATTAATGCCAAGCCGTTTTATTCCAGCATTACAGGAATTAACTTAAGGAGAGGGGAATTTATGAAAAAGAATACCCAACTGTGGCAGAGTGGTAAGCATTGTTGAGGAAGCAGCACTTATAAACAGAGCCAATAGCCAGGTTTGGGATTTAGGAACTGGGGACTTGATCTCTGCAGATGCACTAATTGCCCTGACATCTGTTTGTTTCTGCATCCCACATAGTCCATTTTGTACTCTATCCAAGAAGAAGGGCTGGCACTGACTTTCCCTGTGCAATCCCAAGGGTAGCATCACAGCCACCTGCTAATGGATGGATGTTCGCTGCCCTCCCTGCTCACAAGTTCAGCCAAAAGATTGTTGCAGGAACTTCCATTGGGTAGGAAAACCCCTAATAATTTTCTGAAATCATGAAAAGGGGCTTTACTTTTCATGTGATCATCTGTGGTTTCTAGGTGTCCCTTTAGTTTAATTCTCTCTCTCTCTCTCTCTCTCTCTCTCTCTCTCTCTCTCTCTCTCTCTCTCTCTCTGTGTGTGTGTGTGTGTGTGTGTAACAGTTTGGACGAAAACTAGGGACAGAAAGATATCAGTGTCTCTACCTCACCCACAAAGGTGTTCTGACTTGTAGAACAAGTGGGAGAAAGCCAAGGAATCTGCATATGTAGATTTTTGCCTTCTGGAGCCTGGTATCAAGACTCTTAGAGCTGGCTATTTTTATTTCTGGTATATCCTGTAGGAGTTTTAATTCCTGGGACCCATTACAATCCCACTCCTCCCACCTATCTTGAAAAACTAAAGTGTATGATAAAATATATCTTATTGGAGAATTTTATTGAGCTTACATGGTGCTTTATACTAAACATACATTTCAATAGCACTTCCCTGAATCTACACAGGCACGCAAGTAGGGAGGTATCAAACCCCTAAACAATGAATACATTTTTAAGAAACAGAGACTGTTTCTGAACTGCATCATCTATGTCACAGTTTGGCTCAGCAACAGGACTCTGAACAACACAGCCACAAGTTGATACAGCCTCCCTTGATGACATTATAAGCAATTACCAATACTGAAAAAAAAAAAGCCCAAAAGTATCTGTATTTACTTCCTATGGATGCTAGCACAAATGAACACAAACATACCAGCTTAACATGACAGAAGTTTGTTATCTCACAATTTAAACCAAAATGTCAAATCACTGTGTTAACAAGGCTAGACATTGCCAGCCTCTAGAGACAGCCATACTCCCCTGGGCTTGCGGCTACATCCCTCCAATCTCTGACACTATTTTTACTTTCTTCTTCCATCCATCTACACTCTCCTCCAAGCTTTTCTAAGAACACATATGACTGCATTCATAGCATTCATGGATAAATTAGGATGACTTCATCCCAAAATCTTTGAGTTTTATCACATTTGTAAATATTTAAAATAGTAATGATACTAAGGTAACAGTCACGGTTTCCAGAGCTGATCATGTAAGAATCTTGAAGTAGGTTTATGTTTCAGCCTATCATGGTGTCCTTAAATGCATCCTTAAGAACTGTGAGTGATGGTTTTGGGTAATGAGTACTTTGGTTTGCTTCATGACTGGCAATGTACAGAAGTTGGGGTGATCAATGCATATTCAAGGTAAAGATCATACAGCACTTCACTGTCTGTTCTGTAGCTAATACAGAGATTGGGATCTGACATGTGTCCCTGGCACTGACTGTCTGTCTACATGTTTAGAACTCAAAGCCCTGTCTCCCCTTTCATTGCAGTTTGTTTTCACTACATAACAACTAGGAATTCCTCTATTCTTTGGGGTCAACTTTTTAAGACTCAGTGAGTTAAAAAGTTTGACACATTCAACTCCAGTTAATTCTACCTGTTTTGGAGAAACTTTTTAATATTGAGAAAATGCAGCAAGGTGTTTTCCATAGAACACAACATTGCCTCCAAATCCATCTAATTTAGTCTGCATGATATATAAAGGCCAGAGACTGAACATACTGATGCACATTTATAATCCCAATTCTTCTGGGGAACAGAAAGGGTGACAATCTGGGCTATGTAGTTAAGACATTATTCCAAAACCCAAACAAAACAGGATGAAGTAACTATGACATATGGAAACACAACCAGGTCATTGTGAGGCATCTCTAGAGCAGAAGAAGGCTGGTGAAGAAGAAACAGGGCAGGTGTCTGAACATTTGGAAACAGCACTCTGTATAAAGTAGAAAATGTCCAAGTGGGTTTCAATGCTAGGTTTCCAAACAAAAACAAAGCAAACAAACCAAAAACCAAACCAAACAACAAAAAAATCCCCCCAAAAAGAAACAAACAAATGAAAAACCCAACTCTATCCACAAATAAACAGCACTGTTAAATGCCATGGGAAAATGAAAGACAGCCTGAAACATACACATTGGATTTGATAGCTGGAAATCACTAGAGATGTCAGCAAGATGAGTGTAAGTGGGCTGACAGGGTTAGACATAAAGAAGAAGTCTAAGGGGCATAAATGAGAGCAGGAAAGGCTCTGGAAGAAGGTTGCCATGGACTGCTCGGAGCTCTCAGCACTGGCAGGGAGGAGAAAACAGGAACCCTCCTAGGGCCATTAAGACTGAGCAAGGAGAAGACCCACAGGGCCTGCCCAGGGTTCTCCTCCCTGCTCAAGAATTTTATGTCAGAGAGTCAGGCATTATTATGCTGAGCAATATATGGTATGGTATGGAAGAGAGAGAAAGGTAGAATGGTTCATGTCCTGTGAAGAGAGGCAGATCTGAGGAGGTGAAGGAGCGGGCTGAGGTGGGAAGCCTGCTTGCCACCTGGGGGCAATGGTGATATCCTAGCCTGGGCTGCCAACCGCCATGTCTGGGTCTGTGGCTCTGTCACAGCTGTGCTGTGTGTGTGTGGATGTCTATGGCCCCTGGTATCACAGAAGGCCATGAGGATAGGAGCTTCACAGAGTTGGCCCTGCCCCCACTGCCTGCCCCCACTCCCTTCCCCCTATAAAGAACTGGCCACTCACTAACTGCAGCACCTGGAGAGCATGCTCTGAACCTTACCTAGGCAGCACAATGGCGCTAACCCTGTTGACAGGGATGTGGTTGAACTGCCCTGAGAACATGAGTGTGGGAGATCTGGCCCCAGTCCTCACCTGCCATACAGTTGCATGAGTGAGGGAGAGATGGCCCCCACCCCCAGTCCCTCACTGCCTATGGCAGAAGGAAGAGCTTGCCTCTGGGTCTTGAGAACAGGAGAACTGGTCCAGCACCTCACTGGCTGCAGCACTCAGGGGAGTAGGCCCTCCTTGGACAGAACAGTAGAGTTTACCCTGTTGTTGAGAATACAGGTGAGCCAGCCCTGAAGGCATGAGAGTAGGAGAGCTGGCCTCACCCCCTTGTCTGCCATATGGTAGTGTGTGAGAGGGAGAGAAGCCCCCCACCAAGCCAACCTTTTACTGCCTGGGACAGGTGGGAAAGCTGGTCCTATGGACCTGCTTCTCAGCAGATGCAGCACTTTGGAGAGCAGGCTCTGTACCTTGTCTGGACAACACAGTAGAGCTGTCCCTGGTGCTGTAGGTGTGGGTGAGACAGGCCCAATGGCGTGAGAGCAGGAGAATTGCTGCTTACTGTATAGAGTGAGATAACTAGGCTGGTGCTGGAAAGCTCACCCTGGTGACCAACAAACTGGCCAGCTGACCAACACAGCAACCACCCAGGCCCAGAACCACAGCTATGAACTGGCACATCCCAACATTTACCCTTTCTATGATCTGCTGGAGCATGTGAAGGGACCAGTCCTGTAGGCCCAAAGCTGCAGGATCTCCATGACACAGGGCAACAACAGGATATTCAAGAGGAGCCCCAGTGAGGACCCAGTATTGATAGTGTAATAGAAGCCTCAAACCAGATCAATGACTCATGGCAATGAACACTTACAAGTAAAGATGCGGGGACTAAAGGGTATACTTTGTGTCTCACTCTATCCCACTACACCTTCTGTGATGAGATTTTTCGTTTTTTCTTTTAAGTTTCATTTTGTTTTACCTTGGGGGAAGGTTTCAAGAGCAGAGGGTGGACAGGAAGGAGGGATGGGGAGATAAGTAGGTTTGAGATGCATGTGTGAAATCCACAAAGAATCAACAAGAAATTAAATTAGGGGAAAAAAGGAGCTTGTTGATGGTGATGAGAGGAAGAAATAAGGATTGGAGAAAGCCTACTATGGTATGTGGGATTTCAGTTTGTTTTGTCTGAAAGCTACCCAGCTCAGAAACTACTCTAAAGATTCCAATTTTGGTGACTGAAAATGAAGGTGTATGCTTGATACATTTTTGAAGAAGCTAGATTTGGGTGCAAGGTGTTGAGTAAAAGAACCATTCTTGTGGCCAAAGAAAAAGGAGAAAGAAATTCAGTAAATGATTTCACCATGAAGAATTCTAATCATCGAGGGAGCTCTGCCCATGAGATCTCCTTTGTTTCTAGGGCTGCAGAGAGAGAATGGTAGCTATAACTGGAAGGTTACGCACGGCCTTTGTAAGAGCTAGTGTCAGTACACCATCTGCAAACTGGCACATGAAACACGGGCCATGGCCAGTGATCTGAAGTCTGAATTCCACTCTTCAATCAATGTTTCATGAAGGAACGATGGGGACATTACTTCTCCAAAGGTGGATTAAATGATGGCTATGGTTATCTATAACACTGTATTTTTTCTATCATGTTCAAGGCACAAGGCTGGCTAGTAATAGGTAATAAATTAGACACTCTAGATCATCACGGTCTCCAAAAGTCAAAATTTCCTGGTGAAATACCATTCTGAGGACTCTTTCCTGAGTTAAGTTTAGCTGACAGAAAACATTTGAATTTATATTTCAAAGAGAAAATTGTAACCAACTTGTGATATGATTTCCTTTAACTCCTTGGGGTCAAACTTTAAAAATGTCATGATCAAATCCAACTTTCTCACTTCACCTTCAGAGACAGACACCACCTTTCAGTGAAAGGATGGGAAAATGCTTTCAAGAAAACGGGTCAGGGAAGCAATCAGGTGTCGCTATTCTAACGTCTAACAACATAGATTCCAGATGAAAACAAATCAGGAGTGATAAAGGACACTTAATTCGATCAAGAAATAATTAACAATGAAGATATTAGAATTTTTTAAACATATGCACCAGACTCTGGCACATCAAATTTCATAAACAGAAGACCTTTGTACTTAATGACATACATTAACTCTAACTCAGAATAGTGGGTGATTTCAACACCCCACTTTCTTCAAACTGACAGGTCATCTGGATAAAATAAAACAAAACGAAAAACAAAGGAACATCAGAATTAAATGGGATCATACATCAAATAAACTTGGCAGCGGTCTATGGAGTAATCCTCAGAATGAGAAGCACGAAGAAAAGAATTAGCCCTAAATGAATGACTTTCAAATAGATTGCTTTGAGTGAATTGTGAAGTGATGCTTTGTGCAAGATATTGAACAGAACATACTGGGTGGAAGTGATGACTAAATGTGTTCTTTTTAAAGATAAAAGAGAAGCTGCCGACCAATGAGCCAAAAGAGTGGAAAATGTAAGCATATGCAATGAGAAAAATACTTCGTTTTTCTAATTTACAAAAATTTAAAGTCATTATTTTAAACAGATTTGTGTTGTATGTATAATAAAAGAAGCTCTTGTTAACTAGGAGTCATGGGATGAGTTCTATTTAACAACAATTTGTCCAAACAAACAAAATACAGTATTTCATGCAATATGTATGCGTGTGAAATGGAATATGTCTAGCCACAAAATGGAAGAAATACTGTCATTTGCAGCAATATGGACGGAATTACAGGCCATCCTATCAAGAGAAGTGAGCCAGACACAGAAAGACAAGCTCATCCCAAACAAAGCTCTTCCCTATTTATATCTGTAGATATTTATCTTATAAGGTGGAAGTAGAATGCTGGTTACCACAAACAGTGGGAGGCAGCAGGAGTGAAAGACGAGCTGTGGAAACACGTCACTGGTTACTGAGCTATACCTTCATATGGGAAACAGTTTCTGACTATTGCATTCAAATGCACACTAGGGCTACTGCAGACAAAGATTATATGTCATATTTTTTAAAAGCTAGGAGAAAAATGTTGGCTGTTTCTACCATTACAAAAATGTAAGTCTGTGGGAGGATAGATGTACTTACCCTTACTCAAACACCACATGATATATATGTGTATCCTTTAAATATGCACAGTTTTGTATTGATTAGAGAATAAAGATTGACTGGAGATTTAACCCAGTAATAGAATACTTTCTAAGTATATAAGGGTCCAGCTTTCAATTCCCAGTACAAACCATAAATAAACAAATATGCATATAAAAGCTCCTATCTCTGTGTGAAATAGAACTTAGCACCTCCCTAATTACCAAAGCCCTACTGTTTATGTCAGATACATTAAGTCAGTGATCGTCCATCTCATGCTGGGATCCAAGCCCCATCTCAAGAGTAATGGAGTAGGAAGCAGTATGTTATAGAACTTTGTCTTCCAAAGGTCATTGGTGGTATAGCAATATAACATAGTAAGCAGCAGTTAAAGCTCCCAAATTAATTATTCAAATATTCCATGCCTGGATAGATATGGTTAGTCAAACTAAGATAACAGAAATCAGGTTGCTATCATCAGACTAGAGAAACGGCTCAGTGGGTAAAGTGCTTGATATGCAAGCATGAAAATCTGAGGACGGATCTCCAGAAACCACGTGTAAGCCAAGAATACTCAAAAAAATAAAAAATAAAGGAAAAAAATACCCTGAAAATTCCATCACAGCATCAGAAAAAAGCTAGAATGATCAATGTGGACTATTCAGTCATGAGAAAAAGATGTCATCTCAAAAATAAATGGATATTTTCCCATATATATGAATATGGTGTGTGTGCAGTGCCCACTGGGCCCAGAAGAGGGTGCTGGATCCCCTGGAACTGCAGTTACAGACAGTTGTCAGCCACCATATGTAGGTGCTGGAAACTGAACCCAGGTCCTCTGTAAGAGCAACAGTGCTCTTAATCGTTGACCCATCTCTCTAATCCCCTGATTGTATATCAATTATTTTAAAAGTTATGCTACATGAATCACTTCTAAGCAATATGAGATCTCATTTTATGACACCAACTGCTTCCTGTAAAAAAAAAATTATTATTATCGATTTCATTTTCCCATATAATCCAGGTAAGTGGTGTTTAGCTGAAAATAAGAGTTATTCTACTTGAACCATCTAAGTCAGATTACTATGACTACACATATTATACTGATTTTACACAAATGAAATCACACTTCATGTATTTTGGAGGTCCTCTACATAATGGGCAACTGTGTGTATTTTAATACATCTTTCATTTAACATGCTATTTGTACATTCTGATCATCCTCTCCTTTCTATTGATAAGTATTATTCCTTTGTATGAATATACTGATTATCCATCCACTGAGTATTGTGAGATTTAACTAAAATAAACTTTAATACTGTGGAAAACCTTCTGTATGTGTTTATGTAGCCCCATGTTTTTGTTTCTCTAGCATGCACATGGAAGAGTAAGATTGCTGAGTTGTTGAGAAAAGTAGGTGTCTTAAGAGTTTCTATTGCTGTGAAGAGATATCATGATCACAGCAACACTTATAAAAGAAAACCTATAATTGGGCTGGCTTACAATTTCAGAAGTTTAGTCCATTATTTTCATGGCAGTGGGGTAGGCAGACATGGTGTTGGACAAGATGCTGAGAGTTCTACATCTTGATCTGCAGGCAAGAGGAAGTGAACTGTGTCCACACTGGGTATAGCTTGAGCACATGAGACCTCAAAGCTCATCTCCACAGTGACATACTTCCTCCAACAAGGCCACACTTACTCCAATAAGGCCATATCTTCTAATAGTGCCACTTCCTGTAGGCCAAGAACTCAAACACATGAGTTTATAGGGGCCATTCCCATTGAAATCACCATAGTAGGTTTAACTACATAAAAAATTACAGGTCATTTTCCAAGTGCTTGTACCATCTTCTATGCCCACTGTTGGTGAGTAGACATTCAAGTTGCTTCAGGCTCTCATTATCTCTGCTAATGTCTGCCTCCTTAAAATTGAAGCCATCTCTATGGATAGCACTACTTCTTGGGGTTTTCATTTGCATTTTCTGGTGAGACATAATGTTGAGCCATAATGTACCCAATGTGATGCATATATCAAAGAATCTGAAATATTTTGTCCACTTTTAATTGCATTGTTAGTCTCATTATTCAGCTAACATTTCTTCATAAATTCTTTACATATGTCCTTTGTTAGGTTCTATGATAATATGTCTGTTGCTTACTATTATACCTTTTATGCCTAAAGCAGAACTGGGCATATGACATAAATGAGCTCATGAATGAATTCCTAAGGATGCCCAATATTGTATAGAAGAACATCAAAGGTAGGCACAAGAATAACAAGAAAATACTTGGGGTTATTTCCACTCTAGAGTAAGGTAATTTTCCTGACCAGAAACATGTGGAACAAACATCCACAGAACATATGAGCAAAGTTTCATTCCCCAAATCATCTCTTTCATTTGCTTGCGACAAACCTGTAGAGCAAGGTACTAACTTACCCAAGGAAAGTTGTCTCAGACTCCATTTTGAATTAGGCTGCCTCAGGAAAAGTGGTGCAGATTACTGGCTCTCAAAGCTAGGTATTTATAGCAATATTCTGGGGAACTCATTAAAACTTACATTGTATGGTCTCACGACTGACTCTATTCAGTAAATCTACAGAGACTTGTTGTTGTAAAAGGTTTCCAGGGCCCATTTGGGCCCGAGGTTTTGGACCTGGCCCATGGCAGCTTTTATCCCCCAAAGAAATGAATCAGACACTTACATTAACTTCATACTGTTTGGCCTATGTCTCAAGCATATTATTAGCTAGCTCTTTCATCTTAAATCAACCCATTTCTAGTAATCTACTTGCCACGTGTCCCAGCCCGCGGCTCACCTGGATTTCTTACATGATTCTTCTTCAGGGATCAGATGGAGACTGGCTAACTCCACCCTTCTCCTACCTGCCTGTCCTCTGATTCTCCACCCACTTCTATGGTGCTGTACATAGGCCAAACCAGTTACTTTATTTACAGCATACAGAGAACATTCCACCACAACTTGCAGTTTTTGTAAGTTCCCAGGTGAATGGTTTACTTCAGAAACCATTGTTAAATGTGAATGTGCATCACATAAAACCTCTAGAGCAGTGGTTTTTCAACTTTCTTAATACTGCAACCATTTAATACAGTTCCTCATGTTGTGGTGACCTTGAGTAATAAAATTATTTTCATTGCTACTTCATAAGTATAATTTTGCTACTGTCATGAATCATAATGTGAATATCTGAGATGCAAGATATTTCACATGCTACCCCTGTGGGGTCATGACTCACAGGCTGAGAGCCACTGCTCCAGAATGTTCTCCATTTGATGTGAGAGCTTACAAAGATTCTAGCTTATGGTTTGGTTCCATTTTGACTCAAGGTCAGAGAGTCCAAGCTTGTTTTGCTTTGCAAGGCTGCATAGTAGAATATTTGGCCAAAGGTATGGTTACCAGGTATCTTATTCTTGGGGGTCCTAATGGCAGAATGCTTTTCCATAAGCCATGGATACTAGATGTTTTGTGAATAAAGGAAGCGTTTATCTGTAGTTTGAACCATGGTGTCTTTGAGAGGGGGAGGTCTTGCCCTCCCCTGGTTGGGTATAAAAAGACCATGAGTAATAATTTGGAAGCTGCCTCAGTATTATTGATCCACAGCCCTCCTGAAATTAAGTTTTCTGTCTCCATCTAATTATTGCCATCTCTGATATTTCTAAATCCACACTCTCCTCATACTAAGGACAGGTGGGACTTGACAATATGGCATTCTGTTGCAGAGCAGTGTCACAGAAAAAGAAACTATTCACAGATAAACAGGTGGTAGGTATGAGCCAGAGACATGAACCTGAACATCATGTATAGATGTCTTAGAATCTGTTAAAAACCTAAGTGCACACACACTAAAAGAAAAGTCCCAAAAGAGTCTGCACATAACTTTCTGAAAATGGGAGTAAATAAACACATAAACAAATAAGCTATAGAAGTACCCTAGGACTGCCAGTCTGGTGGCATGTGCCTGAAATCCATGCTACTTGTGAGGCTGAAGCAGAAAGATCACAAGCCAGCCTGGACTATTAGACTGTCTCATTTTTTTTTTTAAGGAACTTGGGTTTTAGTTCTGTATTAGAAGCTAGCATGCACAAGCTGAGTTAAACCCCTAGTTCCTAAAATAATTAAATGTAAGGCAGGATCATATCTTAAGAAACAGTTCTCTGTAAGAAATAATACAAGCTTAGTTCAAGATTTGCTCAATGTTATCAACAGTCAGGACCCATCCTCCCTGAATACTGGAGCAGAGAATTGTGGGAAGACCAGAAGCCTGCAGTCAGTCTGCAACAGACTGAATTAAGAGAAAAAAATAAAAATAAATGAATTCTATAAACGTCAAACTCTAGAAGTCTTCCTCAAATATAAATAAAAAGAGAAAGCCACAAATCACAAGAATAAGATAGAGATGAGCACAAAGGCGAAACTGAGGCAAGCCCAGACTAATTATAAACAGAAAAACCAGAAGCAACCAGCGGAAAGACAGCATAAAGATCTGATAGTGGCATACATTTCTAAAAGTATGTGGACTAGACTTTCATTCTAAACTACTAATACAACAGAACTAGACACAATAGCTAAAACCTAACAGCTATTCATTTAAATGCACAGCTTACCTTCTAAGAAAGAAAAAGATTACAAAAGCCCTCCAAAATGAAAGAGGAGCTAAGGGTATCCAAGGCCATGAACTACTATAAAGTGTCAGGCTCTTGTGTAATGGTGAGTTCCATCTGAGACTTCATGGCAATACCAGAGACATAGAACACTTCAATTCATGAAAAAAGATAAAAAGGACCAGCTCTGAGATATAGCTGAACTAGCACAACTGATTCTCAATACAATCAGTTAACATTTATTAGTGAAGGAGACACTCACGGGTACAAAAAGCAAATGTAGGAGAAAAAAGGGATGGAGGCACCAGGAGGGGATGGAGTGGAGCGCTGCTTCCCAGAGCATGCTAGAACCAACAGAGAGAGGGCAACTTTGGGGGCGGGGTCTCCAACGATGCTGGCCACACTCCATCAGGATCCAGCTTTTGGACCTCACAAGGGCTTATGTGGGGAAATTGAATTCAAACTCTACTGGGAGATGGCTGGAAGTATGTTAAGTGATCCAGAAATAGAGTGAAAAGAACAGTAAGAAAAATGTTATCAATGAACTATTAATTTACATATAATTGAAATTAGAAAAAATAGAAGAGAGGAATTCTTTTATTCTTTTTTTAAGTTACAAAAAAAATGAAAGAAGAGTATATGCCACAACACATGTGTGGAGGTCTGACAATTTACGGGGATCTGTTCTTTCCTCCCACAGTGTGGGTCCTGGGATCAGGCTCAGGTCATCAATTGGTGGCAGATACCTTTACCACTGAACCATTTTACTGGCCTTCATCCCTTACTTAATGATGCTAACAATATTGAAAATTAAAAAAAAGTTATTAAGTGAAAAGTATTTCATTAACATTCGTAAAGAAAATTATGATGCATTTTCCCCATCCCAAGATGCCCAAATAATCTCCACACAGTAAATTATATTGATTGATCGTTAAAAACATGTGTATTCTTATATCTATTTAGTGTATGAACTAAATAATAATTTAAAGTAAAAAAGAATAGCTCATAAACACAATGGATATCGACTGTCCTTACTTATGGGAGACAGGGTAATGGTGGAGTTAGAGGTGATGAAGGTAATGGTAATGGTTGGTAATGGTGGTTAAAAGGAGCAAGGGAACAAAATGGTGCCACATTCTTCACCTATCATATTACTCACCATTTAGAGAGTTTTCCTCTGTGATAGCACAGAAAGGCAGATTTAGGAGAAAATTAAGACTAAATCATGTATGTATTGCACATGGAAAACAAGGTCATAGAATAATCTTCAGTTATGTCAGTTCTGTCCAATGGTACAGGTTTGCATTTAAAGTTGTTTATATGACATTCTTTGACTGAGTTAAAGAACAAGCTTGTTTGGCCTAAAGCAGAAGTCTAAAATATGGCATCTTGTATCTATTTAGTGTGCTGCTGGATGATTTAGACATGATAAGAGGAAAAAAAAAACAATTATCAGAAAACTGATAAAATTCCTGAAGAATTGTTAAGATAGAAGTTGTAAATGCATTATAAGAGGCAGTGTGTATTTAAAGGGATAGTGACCTCATTGTCTCCTTACATTGCTTTAATAGACTACTCTGACTAAAAGCAACTGTGGGCGGAAGAGTTTTACTTAGCTTATGATAATTTAGCTTACACCAAATCACACTCCATCACTGAGGGAAATCAGGACAGGAACTCAGGCAGAAACCAGATGCAGAAGACATGGAGTAACTCTACCTGCTGGCTCCCACTCTAGTACCTCACAGACTCATGCTGAGCTAGGGACACCTGCCCAGAGGATGGTGCTGCCTGCAGTGAGCTGGGTACTCCTAAATCAGTCAGTAATCAAGGCAATCCCCCAAAGACATGTCCACAGGCCAATCTGATCTAAACAATTCTTCAGTGGAGGCTTTCCTCTCAGATGATTCTAGGGTTGTATCAAATAGACAGCGTTAACCAGGACAATGCTAACACTTCTGAAGAGTTGACAGAAGATTAAAACAATAATATTAACAATAACCCTTAAGTTTAGAAAGCACATGTGAGAAGCCGCACTCACTGCCGCCATTCCAACATGGCGGTGTCATCCTGCGCTCTAATGTAGACTGCGCAGGTGCAAGGGGAATTTCCACTCCTTGTGCTCTGCCTCTCCCGTGGCATCACCTCGCCCGTTTGAACTACAGCCAATCTGAGTCTGACAGGTCCTAGGCAGGGGCCAGTTTCCTATATAAGGGACGGAGTCTCCATCTTGTAAGCTTATGCTCTCCCTCTCAAGATGCATTAAACCTTTTCTGCAGAAGGATCCTACGTGTGCTGCGTCGTTCAGGCTGGCGAGACGGTAGCGCGGGACAAGCACAGTAGTTCTTGGTGAAGAACAACTGAGAAAATTTATAACCAGACATTTCACGGGGAAACTACAGTTCTCCAAAGAAAACCTTGAGTAAAGTTTCAGTTTAACAGTGGAGAAAAAAAAAAAGAAAAGTTTATCCACTAAAGAATAAGTAGGTTGACAATGGGGCTGCCCATAGCAAGAACAGAATTAAAATAAAAACAGGGAAATAGTACTCTCAATGTTCTGAAAGGAAATAACTATAAATAAATATACACCCAAGGCACTACAGATTTAGCTCCTGGCAAAGGTACTAATGCCTGTGTATAATGATTTGTTAGGTACAAAAATAAAAATAAAAGATGGTTTCAAAGAACTAACAAATAAAAAAACAACTTACTCTCACTGAGAAACTAACAATGAGAATCCTTCAAAAGGAGATGTGAAAAGAAGTAACAGGCTGGTAATGACATGAATTGTAATTCACTGTCTATCTCTTCCAGCATTCTCATGTATATGTGATTAGACAAGTTTACCACCTTCTTCCCCGTTAGCCGTATCCAGCACCTTCTCATCTTCCATTTCTTTACTTGCTGTTGTTTCTTCCACACCAGAGCCTGGCAGTATGTTCCCCTCAGCATGAAAAGCTAATTTCATCAGTACTGCTCAAATCTACAATGGTGTCACATCTGCTACTAGACACAGAATCGCTCGGACAATCCCAAAGCCCACACAAGAGGAAACTCTGTAGGAGTGTGATTAAAGGAAGATATGAATGAATTGAGGGTCCTTACCATAAAATTCAAATCATTCATGAAATTCAAATCCTATCCTACAGTGTTGTCTCAGATAAATAGAATTCTGGAAAGTTTAGAGCAAAAGTCTTTTCTCATAGCTGTGTCTGGTTTGTTTGTTTCCTTTCTGAATGTAGAACCATCTCAGCAATATGGAAAGCATTGCAATCTCTCAACACCTCAGGCCATCATTCCCATGTCATGTCAGATCTGACAAGTGGGTGGACTGTAATAAATTCTTGAAGTTCTTGGGGAGATGCAGACTGGGCCATACCCTTTACTAGCAATGGTGGTGGCAGGATGCATCACCTAAAGAGGTCCCTAATCGGTGTGGTATGGTGCTCTTTGAAGATAACCAAGTGGTGAATGGCTAAAGAATTGGCTCAGAAGTCAAGAACATTTAGTTCCTGCAGAGGACCTGGTTCCCAGGATGCTCCCCCCTCCCTCTGTGCCTGCCAACACACATTGAATAAATCCAATTTTAAAAAATACTTAAAGGTGATAATTTTAAAATACCGTTTCTAGGGAACATAGTTTTTTCAAAATACCACAGAAACCCTGGAGTGGTTTGGAAAATGCATCAAAGTTAATGTCAGAAAATAAGCAGAAGAAAACTGGAGATAAAGAGACAGAATTAAGATAGATAAGTGTTGATACTCTTAGGACTTGGGTTAAATCTGAGGAAACATACTCAAGGAGAATTAAATAAATAAGAATGTAAAGCCCTCAAGACATAAAAAGAAAAGGAGAATATTTTACAGTCTAACTCATTAGCATGAGTGTTAGATTTTTGTGTGTGTGTTTAGAAATACTAGATTAGAAGTAGAAAATCAAGAAATTTCATAATTATTTAAGAATTTGGACAGGAAAAAGAGAAGTGCATTAAAATGGTGCTCTAGAAAAGAGTTGGGCCCAGGAAAGAGTTAAATAGTGTATTATCAAGAGAATCTACGTGGAAAGCAGTGATCTTCCCTCCCATCCTGCACCCTTATAATTCATTTCTTTTCTTTTTTAAGCTCTTGTGGTGCAGGGATTGCACATACTAGGCATCTAAGCTATATAACCAGTCTTCAAGTAACTCATTTCTACAGCTCAGATCTAATTTAAGTGGTTCCTTATTCAGAAACACATACACACATGTAACACATATGCACATACAAACACATAAACACAAACATGCATACACACACTCACACAGCCCAAACTCAACTTTCCTGTGTAAAGTTTTTAATCTCTCTGAGAGGTGTCCTGAGCCAATACCACCTATCAGAGACTCTACCTTGTGAAGATATAAATTCATTTGAAGAAAGGAAGCCTAAGCAGAATGGTTCCTCACCTACTCAGAGGCACCTGTCTAGGGGAGTGTTTCCTCAGACTCAATACACAGAAACTGAAACCATTGTGATCCAGGCCATGCCTCAAGCTGGCAGCTGAGTTTCCTAGTATTGTCCAAAAGGTCCTGGATAGTTTCAGAGAGCAGCTGAGACCATAAAGTGTGTGTCAGAATTGAAGTTCCTGCAGGAGATGTAAGTGAAGATTAAGTTGCAGTAGAAACTTCAGGATATTGGAGATGATAGAACCATGGACCACTAGCAGAGGAAAATTGCAGGCTTGGAGTGGAACTAGACTAAAGGGGGGCATAAGCAAACACTTATACACATAAAATAAATCTTTAAGGTTAAATAAATAAAAAGGAATTTGGCTCACACTATGAATTTGTATGATTTTTAAAAATGTAATCAATGAAAAAGAATAAAATTTTAAAATTTTAAGATGATAAAAATATATCTTTCAAGAGTAATTGACAGGGCTGGAGAGAGTCAGTGGCTGAGAGCACTGACTGCTCTTCTGGAGGACTGGAGTTCGATTCCCAGCATCCACATGGCATCTAATAGCTGTCTGTAATTTCAAGATCTGACACCCTTACACAGTTATACATGCAGGTAAAATACAAATTCACATAAGATAAAAATGAATATTTTTTAAAAAAGAATAATTGACAGAGTCCTCCCTCTTTATACAGAAGTAATTGTTTTAATTTATGCTTTTATAAAAGCTAATATGCTTTTATTAGTACATATATTTTCAAATGCATAAAAATATATGTACTAATATAAGAAACAGGGCAATGAGTTCTCATATGCCTATATTTAACACTTGTAAATGTTTTATCATAACACCTTGATATGTGTGTTGCACAAGTCCTAATTAATCTTATGAAAAACCTGAAGCCAGGTATTAAAGTAAAGGTGAAAGATCAGTGTAGTGGGATTATGTTCTGGTACATTGTCCCACCTTCTGGTTTAATAAAAAGCTGATTGGCCAGAAGGCAGACAGGAAGAGTGGGCATGGACTAAAAACCCCCTGGGAACAGAAATAGCAGAGCAGAGATGCCAGAGAGATACCAGATAAGATGCCAACAGACAGAGAAGAAAGAAGTTGAAATGCTGCTCTTAGAAAAGGTACCAAGCCACATGGCTAAACAGATTAATGAAAATGGATTGAGTTAAGATAACTAGCAATATGTCTGAGCCATAGGTCAATCATCATGAAATTAATATAAGCTTCTTCAGTGTGTTTCTGTGGGACTGCAAGTCTACAGGTTTGGATATTAGGCCATACAGCCCAGAAACCTCTTATTACAGATTAGAGAGACAGAGGAACAAGCCACAGCCACTTCTCACCTCCACAACTCCTCAGACAAAGTGGGAAGATCCTGTCACCAGGAATCCTTAGACTAAGGAGGGGGAGTGAAGGGCAGGCAGAAATAGAAGGGAGGACTTGGAGATCCCAACTGTTGTCTCCTCCCACCTTCTGTGTCCAACCCTACCATTTCCTGCTTCATCCTTCCTGGTGAAGGATGTGTGTCACCACTGCCCGACCTCTATGGCTAGCTCTGTGGCTGGCTCTGTCTTCTGATCTTCAGGCAAACTTTATTTGATACACAATATATCACCACATATGTGTGTGTGTGTCAGCTACAGCATCTTCATCAAATGTAGTCAGCATACCAATTCACTATCAAATTGCCAATTATGAGTCTCATCAATTTAAGGACAATTTATTCTATAATCAAACATGATTAATACATCTTTAAAAATTCATGGTAATTATCTAATGCCATCTGTGTTTTAGAATTTTCACATTTGAGATTTCTCTAATTGCTTCCACATCATGTGGTTAATATTTTCCTCCCTGTGTCCTTGTAAACAGGAAATGAGTTTTATAGAATTAATCAAATTGATGCAACCCATTTTTGGCACATATCATCATGTACGATGCCCACACTTTATACAATTTCACATTTCTCCATTGGAGTCTGTTGCATTCTCTCCTCCTGCCAAAGCTATGATTGATGAGTGAGGAAGTGACAGCCCTCTCTCTCCATTGAAGAGCTATGTTTATTACTCTGCAGTTTAAGGAAAGGGGTGTACCAGGCTCACTGTTTTAGGCCACCAACCAGATCCCACATCATAATATGAAGACTTCTTATTAGTTATGAATGTACGGCCTCACTTAGGCTTCTTTCTGGCTAGCTTTTAACTTGATTAACCTGTTTCTCTTTATCTACCTTTTGCCTCAAAGGTTGTTACCTTTCTTCCTTCTGTAGATCTTACCTTCACTGCTTCCCATGTCTGGCTGGTTGGAGGTTGCCTGGCCACCCTGCCTGCTCCCTTTCTTTCTCTTCCTCTTCTTCTCAAGCCTAGATTTCTCCTCCTGTTTATTCTTGCTGCCTGCCAGTCCTCCCCTTCCTCCCTCCCTCCCTCCCTCTCTGCCTGCATAACTACTGGCCATTCAGCTTCTTATTAGACCGATCAGGTGCCTTAGGCAGACAAGGTGAAACAACTACAGCACATCTTTACATAATTAAACAAAGGTAGCACAAACAAATGTAACACATCTTGGTGTAGTTAAGATAGTATTCCACAATAAAGGGAGCAAATCATATTATAGTAAAAAAAAAAAATCACGGCTTTATCAACAAACATTTTTTTAAAGTAACTTTGTTACTCTGTTTAGGCTGCTATAAGAAAATACTACCTTAAAGATGATTTATAAGTAAGTAATAACCATGTGTTCCTCACAGTGCTAGAGGCTGGGAAGTCTCAGATTAAGCTCCCAGTAGTGAAAGCCTCTTCCCTAGCATGAAGGCCTGACTTTGTGTTAGATCTACACAAGAGAGAAGGAACAAGGGATGAGTTTAGAATCTCTCTCTCTCTCTCTCTCTCTCTCTCTCTCTCTCTCTCTCTCTCTCTCTCTGTGTGTGTGTGTGTGTGTGTGTGTGTGTGTGTGTGTGTGTGTGTGTTGGCCAGAGTTCTCTCACTGAACCTGAAATTCATCAATCTGGTGAGGCTAGCTGGCCAACTGAACTCCAGGAATCCATATGTCTGTGTCCTGAGCACTGAGGTGACAGACACATGCCAAATGCAGCTTTTAACAAGATGCTGAGGATATGAGCTCCGCATGAGAGTATTGCAAGCCCCTCACCAACTGAGCCATCTCCCTGGCCCTGGACTATCTTTGCTTAGGACATTAGTGGTGGTCCTGAGACCTTAGCACTTGATCATCACCAGCAAGTCTACCTCTTAATACTGTCACTTTGAAGAGTAGCACATTAAGAATGTTACGAACTATAGGGGAAAAGGTTTGTTCACCAAAGTCTTTCATATTGTTCAGCTTTACAGCACAATCTAGCTAGCATCTAACACATAGACAGATTGAGCAAAACTGATGCAGAAATATACTGCCCCCATTTGGATGCTATGGTGAACATTTGACACTAGCAGACTGAATGGTTTTGAACAAATCAGAGACGTGCTTGCCAGCATTTTCAACACTAATTAGTCTAAAAAATTTTTAATTAATCTCAGGAAGAATTTTGAGGGAAAGAAAAATTAATCAGTTTAATTAAGAAGATCTGAGACTCAGCTAAACTTTTTCCACTCACTTGTTTTAAAAAGAGGAAAAAGAGCTATATGCCACCAACATCTCCTGATACGTATAGGCAAGAATGGTCTCAATGTGCTACTGCCAGAGTCATGAAGTGCTCCACTTATAAAGATGGCTTTTAAACCAACTTTAAAAATCTCAGTAGCAGAATACTAAGCCACCAACACAAGAAACAGACACCTTACTGAACTTCAAGTAGCATTTATGTGTTGCACGAATTCTGGTTGTATTAAATGAAACTCAAAGTTAGATATTGGGGAAAGGCTGGAATATCAGGAAGGAGATCTCACCCAGCTATCTTCCAGCTTCCTCAGCCTCTCTCCTTGTTGCTTCTACTGAATAATCTATCTTCCTATGCCTGCCTTGAATACCTTCTTCGACCAGTTGTTTCACATCCAGGTTAAGATTAAATGTGTGAGTTACTACTATTTGGTAGTTAGGCCTGAACTCAAAGAAACACAGAAAGATCTTTTCTGGATTTATGGGATTAAAGGCATAGGTCACCAGTCCTCTTTCCCATGCTGGGATTAAAGGCGTGAGTTACCACTCTGACCCTCCTGGACTGACTGTAGGTGGATCTGTTCTCTGATATTCCAGACTGGGTTTACTAAATATATAACATATCATCACATTTATTTCAATTTATGTGTTATAAAAACATATGTTATAAAATTTCTGTTTTAAAACTGTGTATTTGTTCTTGGTGACATGTTCTTTCTGTTTTTAATTAAACTATTCACAATTTGTAGAGGTCTAACTAAATCTCCCCATAGCCTCTTACCTATGTATTTCCCCAAACTATTCATTCACTGTTACTTATCCAAAAGTAGTCTTCATGGGCTTTTAGGTCCTAGAAATATGTATGAATCAATGAATTGTGGGTTTCTTAGGAGGATGTGTAACTTGAGATGCTCTTTTTGTTGTTCTTTGGGGAGGTTTTTTATTATTATTATTTGTTTTAAAGCAGGGATTCAGGGTGGCCTTGAACTTACAACTTTCTTGCCCCATTCCCATCCCCATGCTAAGATTGTAGGCACACACCACCTGGCCCAGCTCTAAGATCCTCTTATCAGAATATTGTGACATGATTAACCAAAATTTTTTATCATTCTTTTAAATTTTCCTCTATTGAAAAGTTCATGATTAGTTCTTCTATAAAAAAAAGAAGAGCAACAAATTTATGGAATGTAAGCTGTGCTTGACATGAAAAACATCAGAAATAAAGCTTCAAAGGCCAAGACTGCAATACTTTCTTGAACAAAATTTCCTGTTTGTATCATCACATATTTCAAAAACCTTAAGGCAAATGAGTGTGAGTTTGAGACAGTCTGTTTATACCCAAACTTTAGAAAAAAGCTTAGAGGCAATTTATGCCAACTTCATCATTGCTGAGACACTAGAGCTCAGAATCCTAGTTTCCTCCTACTACATTGATTAAAAAAACGTCCACAAAAAGGCAACTCTCCAGAGATTGAACATAGGGTAGTGCTTTCCTGGGGCTAGGAGAAGGAGCAGGGATTGCTTCAGAAGAGACCAGAAAGCTGTACTATTTTAGGGTTAGGGATATAGCTCCAATAGTAGAGCCCTTGAATAGCACTCATAAAGCCTGGACTGAATCTCCAGTATGGGAGACCAATGAACCAAAATGTTTTATAAGGCTAGCTGTGTACCTCTATAAATGTACTGAATCTTTACAATATAAATTTACAATAAATGAACTTTATGACTGTGGAAATAAAACCTTAAAAAACAACATATTTAAACAAAATTTACAACTAAGACTTACTTTAAAAAAATAAGACTTAAAATCAGAGATGAAGAAATCATTAGAAATGGCATCAAAGCCCTGAATAGACCAAGGGAGGCTCCCTGAGATACAGACACAGCCAGAGAAGATGTGACCAAGAACAGCACCCTGAAACACAGACATTGTGTGCAACAATTGGAGGAAGAGATGAAAACAGAACAATGTGGCACCACTGGAATTTAGCAGTTCTACAACACCAAGACCTGAACATCACAGTGTAGAAGAAGCAGAAGAAGACAACCTTAAAAAATAACTTTATGGGGGGGGGCTGGAGAGATGGTTCAGATAAGTGCACTGAATGTTCTTCCAGAGATCCTGAGTTCAATTCCCAGCAACCACATGATGGTTCCTAACCATCATGTGTCCTCTTCTGTATAATGTATAATAAATAAATAAGTCTAAAAAAACTTTATGAAGATAATAGAGGCCTTAAGGAGGAAATGAAGAATTCCCTTAAAGAAAAGACAAAACCTAAGAATAATAGAAATAGAAGAAGGAGAAGAATGCCAGCACAAAGGCACAGAAAATATATTCAACAAAATCATAGACGAAACTTTCCCAACCTAAAAAAAGGAACTGTCTATTAAGATACAAGAAGTTTACAGAACACTAAATAGACAAGACCCTCTCACCACATAGTAATCAAACCACTGAACACAGAATGAAGAAAGAATATTAAGACCTGCAAAGGAATAAGGCCAAGTAACTTATAAAGGCAGATCCATTAGAATAACATCTGACTTCTCAATGGAGACTGTGAAAGCTAGAAGGTCCTGGACAGATGTTATGCAGACACTAAGACACCATGGATGCTAGCCCATACTACTATACCCAGCAAACCTTGCAATCACAAGAGACAGAGTAAACAAGATATTCCATAAAAAAAAACTCAGATTTAATCAATACCTATTCACAAATCCAGCCCTACAGAAAGCCCTATAAGGAAAATTCCAACCTAAGGAAGTTAGATGCACCCAGCCCAGGAAAACACAAACAACAGATAATCCCAAAACAGGAAATCCAAAGGAGGAAAACACAAACACAAAACCACAAAAAAATAACAAGAATTAACAATCACTGGTCATTAATATCCCTTAATATCAATGGATTCAATTCTCCTATAAAAAGACATAGGCTAAAAGAATGGATACAAAACAGGATCCAACTTTCAATGCATATAAGAAACATACCTCAACTTTAAAGAAAAACACTACCTCAGAGTAAAGGGTTGGGAAAATATTTAATAGACTTAAGCAGAAAGCTAGTGTAGCCATCCTAGTAGCTATCAAAATATACTTCAAACTAAATGAGATGGAGGACATTACATATGCATAACAGGAAAAATCCATCAAGATAGTCTTAATTCTGAATATTTATGCCCCAAATAGAAGGGCACCCACATATGTAAAGAAATATTACTAAATCTTAAATCATACATCAAACCCCACACAATAACAGTGGGAGACTTCGACATCCCACTCTTCCCAGTGGACAAGCCTGCCAGACAGAAATTTAACAGAGAAATAAGGGAACTAAGAGAGGTTATGACTCAAATGGACTTAACAGATATATACAAAAAAATTTTACCCAAACACAAAAGAATACATTCTTCTCAGGACCCCAGAAAAACATCCCTAAAATTAACTACATACTCAGTCATAAAGCAAATATTAATAAATACAAAAACTGGAATCTTATTGGATTCCTTGAATCCTATGGGATCACCATGGCCTAAAGTTAGAGTTCAACAATAACACAAACTACAGAAAGCCTACAAACTCATGGAAACTGAACAACTCTCAACGGAACTGAACCGCCTCTGGGCCAAGCACGAAATAAAGAAACAAATTAAAGACTTCCTAAAATTCAATGAAAATAAATTCATAACAAATTCAAACTTATGGAACACAATGAAGACAGTGCTAAGAGGAAAGTTTATGGCACTAAATGCCTACATGAAGAAGTTGGTGAAATCTCACACAAGAGACTTAATAGCACAGCTGAAAGCTCTGGAAGAAAAAGAAGTAACTCACTCAGAAGGAGTAGATGGCAGGAAACAATCAAACTTAGGGATGAAATCAATAAAATAGAAACAGAATAATACAAAGACTAAATGAGATAAAGAATTGGTTCTTTGAAAAAAAAACCCAGCAAAATAGACAAACTCTTATCTGAACTAACCAAAAGGCAGAGCAAAAACATCCAAATTAACAAAATCAGAAATGAGGAGTAGAGCATAACAACAGACACTAAGAAAATTCAGAGAATCATAAGGTCCTACTTCAAAAATGTGAACTCCACAAAATTGAAAAAACCTAAAAAAAAAAATAGACAATTTTCTAGATAGGTACCACTTACTAAGATTAAATCAAGATCAGGTAAATGATTTAAATAGATCTATAACCCTTAAGGAAACAGAAGTGGTTATTAAAAGTCTCAAAAAGAAAGAAAGAGAGCAAACTCAGGGAAAGATGGTTTCAGCACAAAATTCCACCAGGATTTTAAAGAAAAACTAATACCAATACTCATCAAATTGTTTCACGCAATAGAAATGGAAGAAACATTGTCAAACTGTTTTTAGGAGGCTAAAGCCACCCTTATCCCCAAACTGCATGAAGACACAACAAAGAAAGAGAATTACAGACCAAGCTCCCTCATGAACAGTGATGGAAAACAATATTCAATAAAATTCTGGCAAGCCAAATCCAAGAACACATTAAAAATAAATCTACCATGATCAAGTAGGCTTTATCCCAGAGATGCAGGGATGGTTCAACATACAAAAATCTGTCAATGTAATCCACCAAATAAACAAACTGGAAAAAAACCCCACATAATCATCTCATTAGATGCTGAAAAAGCCTTTGACAAATCCAATACCCTTTCATGACAAGGGTCTTAGAGATATCAGTAATATAAGGAGTATACCTAAACATAATAAAGGCAATATACAGCAAGCTGACAGCTAACATCAAACTAAATGGAGAAAAACTCAAAGTAATTCCACTAAAATGAGGAACAAGACAAGGCAAACCACTCTCTCTAATGTCTATTCAATATAGTCCTAGCTAGAGCAATAAAACAACAAAAGGAGATTAAGGGGATACAAATTAGAAAAGAAGTCAAACTTTTGGTATCTGCAGATATGATATATATAAGTGACCCCCAAAATTCTACCAGGGAACTCCTATAGCTGATAAACACCTTCAGCAATGTAAAAGGATACAAGATTAACTAATATATATATATATATACATACATACATATATATATATATATCCCTCCTACTTACAAATGATAAACTGGCTGAAAAGGAAATCATGGAAACATATTTGGTAATAGTTATATATTTAATAAAACCAGTCTGGAATATCAGAGAAGAGATCCACCCATAGTCAATCCAAGAGGATCAGAGAGTGGTAATCCCAACAGGGAAAGGGAAAAGATCTAGCTGGTGACCTATACTTTTAATCTCAACAGATCTGAGTTTGAGGCCAGCTTAGTTTATAAAGGGAGTTCCAGGCTCCCAGGCAAGCAGTGGTGGTGCCATGCCTTTAACATAACTCCAGAGACAGAGATCTTTCTGTGTTTCTGTGAGTTCAAGGCTCACTACCAAATAGTAGTAGCCCATGCCTTTAATCTTAACCTGGATATGATACAACTTGGAAAGAAGGTATTTAAGGTAGATTGATACAGTAGAAGCCAAGAGGAGTGAGGCTGAGGAAGCTGGAAGATAGCTAGGTGAGATTTGACTGTGGTGTTTCCTCTCTTTGATAGTCCAGCCTTTCCTTGATATTTGCCTCTGAATTTCCTTTAATACAACCAGAATTTGTGCAACAAACATCACTCTTTATAATAGCCACAAATACTATCAACTATTTTAGGGTAATTCTAACCAAACAAGTGAAAGTCCTGTATGATAAGAACTTTAAGTCTTTGAAGAAAGAAACTGAAGACGATATCAGAAAATGCAAAGACCTCTCATGCTCCTGGATAAGCAGATCAATAGAGTAAAAAAGGCAGTCTTCCGAAAAGCAACAAACAGATTTATTGCAATCCCCAACACCATTCTTTACAGACCTCAAAAAAATACTCAAAAAATTCATCTCA